>JACWBX010003684.1:31349-126987 GCA_014622435.1 Polypedilum pembai
TCTAGTGTGTCGTAACATGAGCTTAGGTATGTTATGAAAATTTTTTGAAAATAATGAAACAATTGTCCTTTTTCCTTGAGCTGAAAAATCAAGTAAAAATTATTTAAATTTCAACAAATTTTCGCCAATTTCCAAATTGAAAAATTTTTGATGTGCCACTAGAAGAAATTTTTCCATTCAGGTGTATCGCACAGAGAAAAAACTTTATTATAACTGGCATAAAGTAAGATCTAATAAAGGGACTTTATGCCAGAAAAATCACAACTTTATTAAAGCTAAAAAAGTTTTAAAAGACATAAAAAGATTTTAGGGAAAAATTTTTAAAGTGTCATAAAGTATACTTTTTATGCCTCATAAATAGCTTTATTAGATCCACTTTTATGCCAGTTAAAATGTTTTTTTCTCCGTGCGTAAAATAAATTTTGACTCTTAAGTGTGTCGCAGATCAAAAAAGGTTAGCCACCACTGAGTTAGATTATGAGTTATATATTTTTATCTAAAACTTAGTTATACAATTTTCTTCTTGAATAATATTTAAAGACAAATAAAATGATAAAATTAAACATCAAAACCTTTTATTTTGACTAAAACTTATCTTTTAAAAATAACTGTCAAATGTAGATTTAAGGCTATTATATGGTTTTAAAACATTAGCTCTTATAAGGTTTTAGGTAAGCTTTTATAAGGTTTTAATTTACTAACTTTTAAATGGTTTTCATTTTGCTTGTGTATAAGAGCAAAGAGAGAACAAAATTCTCTCATTCAACACAATGTTTGTTTGTTTTAGTGATTTTTGTTTGTGTTAGTGATGGGATTCTTACAAGACTAGTTTTTAGTTCGATCGTAATAAAAAATACTTTTGAGTGGTCAAATTTTCACTTGGATAACTTTAAAGGCCCAAAGTTTATTCATAAACATGTGTGTAATTGATGAAAAGTGAAAATAAAGACAGTTTCATAGGAAATACTCGCATAAATAAAATATTTTTGTTGATGAAAATTTTTTCTTTTCTCTTCTTCACTTGAAGTGAGAAAATTTTGCTCAATTGTGTATGTAAGAGCGAAGAGAGAGAAAAAAATCACGTTTTACTCACGAGAAAAGCTGTTTTCCTCATGATTTTAAACAAAAACAAAACCCATACAAACTCAAACAAGTGAGAAACACTCAAAGAAAGAAATAAATATTTTCAAAAATTCAATTTAACTTTAAAAAATAATTATTTAGCTTTAATCAGAAAATAATTAACTTTAAACTATGCAAAAGTTTATGTTTTCGAAAAGTTAAATTCAATTATTGAATAGTTAAAACTTTTAACTATTTTAATTAGTAAAAATTTATTTCAAAAAATTAATTGTAATTTTTTTAGACTTAATTTATCTTGTCCAAAATTCAATAATTTTTTCTCTGAGTGCAAAAAAGTATTTACAGCAAAATGCTTTTCTGTGAATTTGTAGAAATATGTGATTTACGTGCTGATGAACGAATTTCATAAACTTTACAGAAAAAGCTCGCGAAAAACATAATTTTTATTTCGTGAGAATAATTGAATAAATTAATTACTAAGTGTAAGTGACACTATAAATTATTCAACCTTGATTGGAGTCAGTGATGCATAGAACTAGCTTTTAAGCGAACTCTCAAGGTTTATTTCGTTTTATTTGTGTATGAGTGTAAGATTAATTGTGCAATATGGTGTAAATTGATGTTTACAATATTTCTCAGAAAAAAAAACTATAAACTGTAAAGATGGGTGCAAAAACTCCAACAAAACAAAATAATAATATTAATAATAATAATGGTATTTTATCGGGTGTAGTTAAAAATGCACAAATAAAAAAAGTTACCGCTAAAGATGCTGAAAGTAGTTTGATAACATCAAAAGACAATGATGGAAAAAAACAAACGCCAACAACATCTGTGGCAACAAGTAATAGCAAGAAGACATCAAAACTAGTGGCTAATAATGTGAAGGCCGTAAAGAAATCGCAAATTGTCGTCGATTCTAAGAAGAATAAAAAGCAGGCAATGGGAAGTAATAGTAACAAAGTGAACAACAGCAAATCAAATCATGCGGCAGCGACAGAGACAATTGAAGTAAAATCTAATTTAAATCACGATGAATCAAATAAAGCGGAAAAGTTGTCCTCAACGAACTCATCAATGAGTTCACAAACTGACAGTGCAAAAAGAAAAATAAATGAAAAGGAAAGCGATAAAAGTAAATCGACAGTTGCGAGTGCTGTTGGTGGAGGAGTAAAAAAGTTGAACAATAAAAATGATGAAAGTAGCGGGAAGAAGACGAATGCTGACAAGCAGAAATCACCATCAAAGGTCGTGCGGAAGAATAGTAAGGAGCGGGATAATAAGATCAAAATCTCCAATGAGCTCAAGAACTTGGGAATTGAAATGTCCAAATCAACGAATTCAACGATCGATAGTATTCAAGAAAATTTGTCGAGTGGCATGAAGACGTCGATTTGTGAGATGGTTAAGCTGAAGAAAGCGAGACATCATCAAAATTCCAATATTGCAGCCAAAACGAAGGGTTCAAGTGCAAATCAGTCAACCATAGATAATAGCATAGCAGCAGCTGACAATAAGACTCTTAGTAAAATTAGTAAGGAATCTCCTCAGGGTGAAAGAATCGTAGTAAAGAAAACTGAGCCAAAATCAAAAACAACAGACAATTGTTCAACTCAAGTGCAATCAGAGCAGCAGGATGATGATAAGAGTCAAAAGGTAACCAAAAAACCGATAAACAATACTCAGACAAAATCCAGTGAAACATCAATGAAAAGAAAATATGTGAAAAAGAACAAAGAAGCTACAGAGCCACAGAAAGATACAGAAGCATTGATTACATTGACCACAAGTGACAATGAAAACAAACCAAAAGAGAAAAAAGTTGTTGTCAAAAAGTCAAATGAAAACATTAAACTTTCATCTCCGAAAAAGCTTAAATCAAATGTGCAATCTGTTGGAAAAGTAAATTCAACAAATACCAGCAATAAAGAAGCTTTAGAAAAACAAAAATATACGAAAAATCAAACTGATGGTTCTATATGTAATCAATCAAAAGTAGAGTCAGTTAATAAAGGCGCTGAGGTGATTACTCAGTGTTTAAATACAAATGTTATCGAAAACATAAACAAAGAGTCGACAGATGCTAAACAAAAAGACACTGCCAATAGTAGCAATAGTAATAAGAGCAAAGAGAAGTCGACACTTGGTGTTAAAAATAATGATTCAAAGAAAGCGCCACCGAAAAAAGTTGCAAATGAAACGAAGGCACAGGCAAACAATAAAAAAAGCGGCAGTGTGAAAGACGCCAAGAAGACAGCCGCAACAAAGAAAGACAAGAGCGCCACTTCAAAAAGAAATAATAATGCTGAGGAAAAGGATCCACTTAAGCTTAGCTCAAGTGAGAGTGAAAGTGCTTCTGCTGATTCGGACTCGGATGTTGAGATTTCTGATGATATTTTTAAGAAGCCCGCAAAACCCCAAAAGTCATTACATAACAAGAATGTGAAACAAATCAGAGTGATAAAGAAAAGTCGAGTTGCATCATTGAATGCCATTGCTAAAGTTCACTGTTTATATGAGAACGAGGCCCGCACTCATCTCGATTCGAGCATCTCAAAAGCCATCAAGAAACCTGTCAACATTGTCGTATGTAATGTATCAAGCGACGAAGAGGATGATGATGAGGAAAGTAGTGATGACAAGGAGACAGAAAATGTTTCGAAAAGGTGAGCAATTGTATTTTATTTATATATGTGTACACAGTCGAATTGTCACAATATTTGCTTTTTAAATTTATATCAACAGGTCATTACGAACAGCACCGCATATACGTGCTATTGGAAAACATTGGGAAATGGATAGTTTGAGTTCAGATATTGACTCAGATTCAGATGTTTCACAAAGACCGGTGAGTTATGAACTAAACATGCAACTATCTAAATATTTAACATCTCTTTTAAAATAGGCCAAGTACGATGCAAAAACGAAATCAATAACAAAGAGTAATTCGACAAAAAATCAAGACACAAAGTCACTTGCTAAACAGCACGACACTAAGTCGAGCTCAAAAATGAAAAATCAAATTAAGAAAACGTTCAAACAGCCGTCAAAACAAATAAAAGCTTCCGATGATTCGCAGCGCGACTCAGATAAAGAGACCGACAGAAAATTATCATCGTCATCGGCAGTGAGAAAAAAGCAGCAGCAAAAAAATTCTGTCGTGTCGAAAAAAACATCGTTGGCATCTGCCGTGAGTAAGAAGAAATCCAATGGGTCTATTAAGCGCAAAAAGACAAAGGATGATGACAAGAATTGCGATAAGAATGTTATAACAAAGAAACGGATGGCGAGCTTAAATGCAAGTGCAATTTTGGCAGCAAATTACGAGATTGAAAACTACGCTGCAAAACATGAATCTTCGACCACGGAAACATCTGATAGCAGCGAGAACGATGATGATGATGAAAAGAAGGACAAAAAAAGCAAAATCGAGCCACCAACGATGAAAAAAGAGAAGAAAGATGTCAAAATGGAATCTGCTGAGGAGGTATTTATTTGTTTATTCTCTTCTTACGTGCTTCTTGTTTGTTTTTCTTTATTCAAAAAAATATTATTAAATAATTTGTTATTTCTATAGGCACGTCCAAAGTCAACAACAAATTTAGTGAAAATCGATACTGATGTCACAATTACCGGAGTTTATGTTAATTCCGCGCTTGTAAGCAGTCAAGAGACAATTTGCAAAACATTAAAGTATCGAACAGCATATAGTGTTACAGAGGAGTGCGTTGTATCTCGTCCACCTACTCAAGAACCTCCAAAATCATATACTCCATTATCGGCATTGACAAATATGAGGCCACCTATGGGACAACAGCTGCAAGATCCATGTAAGTTAAACTCTTTTTTCCTATAACTTTTCAACATGAGCATCAACGAAAAAGGAGCAAAAAAATCAATAAAATCATTTTTGTTTTTCATCTTTTTTATAAATCTCCAAGGTATGACTTCATCATCTGAGCAATATCAACCGCAAATGCCACATCAACCTCAACCACAGATGTACTATCAATATCCACCGAGTCATACTCATCCTATGCCAAGTACTTCGAGTGCATTTTATCCACCACAACCTGTTCATCATCGCGATCCAATGAGTGAGTACAAAACTTTTAAAATTTATTTACAACAAATGCGTGGTAAAAAATCATAATTGAATTGAATTGAAAAAAAAAAAAAGTTTCTAAAGTGCTTATGAGATTTACCAAACAGAAGTAAATAAAAATAATAATAAATACCGTAGTAATATGTTAAAATCATTTCACAACAAATTACATCGTGCCGTTGGGCTATTAAAATATCTTTTTCGATTTATCTAAAAGTTTTTTTTTCCTTTTTCTCTTATTCCTGCCCGATGGCATTAAAATCTTATTCTGACTTTAGACGAGAAAAAGAATCTCTTGAATATTGTCTGTATGTGTGTGCAATATTCTGTAGTAAAGGAAAGTCGTGTCTTTGTCTGCTATCATCGTCATCTTTTTCTTTTTTGTGTTTGTAAGAGAGATGAAAAACTCATGGTATTCGTTTGATGTGGAAGAATTAAGATTTATGAAACAACAACAAATGAAATTTTTCATTGTTACATGACTACAGCAATTTAAGATGTTTAAATAATTCTATGAATTTCTTATCGCTTTAGAATTTAGAATTGACCTCATTGAATTCAAGTGGGATTAATTCGCTATAAATTGACTGTGTGTGTGTGTGTGTGTGTGCATTTAATGCGATAAATGTGAGCAATATTGTCAATGACACTTGAAGCCTTATTTGCTTTTATTTAGCATTTCATGAAATGAATAAATTTCCTTCTATTCATCGAGAAATCTTTTATGTTTCACAGGAACATGCAAAATGCACTTGTAAAATGAAATTTTATTCATCGTTCATGCAGCACGTTCTTCATCATCATAAACTGCAATGCATATGTATGAAGTTTGAATGATTCATTGTAGTGGAAAATAAAAAGACTCTTTTTAGTTTTTCTATATCGAGTAATACTGAATAGAAATTAGTTTATTTCACTATGCGCATATACAAGCGAGTTTTTGAATGAACATGAATCTTTTATATTCAGGAAGGGAAATTGTTAAAAGGTGTTGACATAAACCTCCATAGAATATGATGATGAGATGATGTTAGCTTGAGTTTGCATTCAAAAGTTTCTTTACCACTCATTCATTGAAGAATATAATTGTACGCAATAGTTTATACAAAATTCATAATGTTTTAAATTTAAATAGAGAGAGAAGTTTGCTGTGTGAGAACAAGGAAACTATAAGTAATTTGATGAATAGTGACTCAAATTTCAATAAGTTTAACCGAACAAAAGATTATATCGTTCTTCTTTTGTTATTTCTGCGCAATATTCTAAAAAAATTTCATTATTATATCTGTTGTTATAATGAACACAAAAACAAACATAAAAGATTGCTTATCGCAACAATTGGCTATTTAATACAAGACAAAAATATAAATTATTTATTGAAGCATTATCTTAGACATTTCATTTTTTCCCATTTATATATGTGGTGTCATGTCATTTCATGATAATGACTTTATTAATATAGTAAAATAAAAATCACGTGATGAAATTTTATTTTCTTCACTTGTAAGTTCTTCAAGATTTAAACTTCATCAAATCATTCATTGACCCATTTGAATTCTTTATTTCTTTGCTTCTCTATTCTTTCCGTATATAGAGAAAAATATGAATACAATAAACACGAAAAAAAAAGAAAATAGTGATCTAAATATTTGAAATCAATATCATAGAGGAGAATGAGTTCATAATGAGAGTGAGAAACAGAAACATAGTGAAAAATAAAAGAAGAGATATGGAGCTTGCGTGTGTTAGACTTAACTTGTACTAAACAGAATCTATAAAGTGGAAAGTGTATAAAAATAAATTAATTTTTTATCCACCTACAAGCAGTCTAAAGTCGATAGAGTCGACAAAGAGATGTGCAAAAAGATTTTTGCTGTAAAAAAAAAATATTCTTGGAATGAATAGGAAATGATAGATATTAATAGCTTTGTGCTGTCTGCTAAAAAAGGAAATCGATTTTTAAGAGGCTAAAAGAAGAGAGAGAGAGGAAAAAGTCTGAATAATAACAATATAGAAATATAAAGAGACGAAAGAATAGAATGAAAAAAGTTTATTTTTTTCTGCCTTTGAATTGCGCTTTTTTGTACTTGTCTGTAGACACAAAACGATATTGCAAAAATTATGAAAATTCCTCTACTCTTACATTTATTACGAGTTTATTTGTTTAGCAATGATTAATGGTTGTTCTTGAAATATGACTAAAAGCAGGAGGGATAGAGCGATTATTCAATTGAAAATTTTTCTCTTTCAATTAAATCTGTAATCACGAGTGGAATGCGAAATTTCAATCAACAGCTGCTTTTGCATATAGAAATCTAAACTGCAAATGACAGCATTTGAATCTCATTACAAGGTTTTTACTATTGATTATTTTTTAAGGCTAAAATTGTCCCAATGGGAAAACAAGTGAAATTAGGTTTATATGACATTTAAAGAGAGAAAAATTAGAGCAAATTCTTCCTTAATTTTCATCAAAGTCGGCATAAAATGAAAGCAATGCAGTCAAATTCAAATTTTATTCACATAAATCAATTTAAATTCGATAAGAGTTGCTGCATGCTGTATTTACATACATGTTTCACTAACAGTAGCAATGAATAATAAATTTTCATAACAATCGACTCCGTATGCTTTGTATGTGCATATTATGTGAAATTTTATCTTTCCATAAATGTATTACATTGAGTTCAACGCGTAGCTAAACATAAATCTCAATTTTCGGCATTAATTTTTGATTAACTCGCATGAGACCACTTGTTTGTGGTTTCAATGCCTCTTGTGTGTTTATATTTAGTTTGACATACATACTTTAATGAATTTTATATTATCAAAATGTTTTTCAATTAATTGCGCATTGATGCCACACAAACAGCAAAATACAAAATCGTTATTTAAAAATTGCATTTAATAGCGTTGGCCATGAAAATTATTTTCATATTTATGGTAATGCGGGCACACTGCTGCTGCTGATAGATGATAATCGATATTTCGGAAATGATACTTTGATATAGTTTTCAGAAATATTTTTTGCTTCATCATTGCCAACAATTTTCATATAGTTATCGCAGCAGTACATAATGTGGCATAATATTGCGTAAAAATTACATTGAACCCTTGGCTTCATTTCTACATCGGCAAGGGCTCCGCTCGTTAATGAATTTGCTGAAACTTTCTGTCAGGACATAAATCATGATGAAAAAGAGAGCGAGAAGTTCACAACAACAAAACGCACGCAGCTCTGTTTCTCCGAGAAATGTGAACCGAGTTTATATGTTTGAGTATGAGTAGGCAATAGGAAACTTTACGATAATCGACAATATTGAGGTCGTGATGAAAATGAGTAAAAGGCGATGATGATGAGACATAAAAATGAAATATTTTTTGCTTTTATTGATATTTTTTTAAGATCAATAATTCAGTTCATGATTCAAGAAAAGAATTGTTTAAATTGAAATTTTTCTCTCTCTCTATGAGGTTAATGAAGATTAAATTAATTGTTTAAAAGGTGAAAATGTGAGAGAATTCTTCCTCAAATTATTTACATCATTAAGCACCGCATCTCCGCTAGCAACAGCCGAGTACCGAGGAAAGAAAAGAGGAAAAAATATGAAGTCAAGTGCGAGGAGAACGAGAGAAAAAAAATATTATAAATTCATTCAATTTTCCGCAGCTAATTCAATTTTTTTCTGCCACCTCGCGTTTATCTTTCCAAACTCAAGATTTTTCATGCCACTTCAGCAAGAGGAAAAATTTTTCAATTCAATGCAAAAATAAACTTGTTTCTCTACATTTTAAAGTGATGAAAAATTTTAAAAAATTGTTTTTGCTACAACAAAGTAAAAGCGTGCGACACGTAAACCAGATGGGAATGAAAATGATTTTTCTTTGCCTCTTTGCTTCATAAAAGTAAAAGTTTACTTCTCATAGCACTATTTGAAAACGTGCGCAAGCGTGAGAAAAAGTGAGAGAAAGAACTCTCAAAAAATAAAACTTCGTACATTGCACTCTACAAGATAGAAAAAGATTTGACTTTTCGAGAACGTACATAGAAGACTTTTTTGGCCTTTTCTATACGATAGAAGCACAAACTTTTTTCTCGAGTGAAAATTTCATTACCCATAAAAGCGCAACGTCGAAACAACATTTTATTTTGTGATAAATTTATTCGTATGGATTTTGTGAGCGGAATAGAAAAAATGTAGCAAATTAAGTTATCAATTTGGGTTGTTGTTTTTGATTTGTTTTATGGGAGATATTGAAAAATTCTTTTTTGCTATTATTAGAACAAAATAGCTATATAACGATTACAAGTTTAAAAATTCTTTTTGTTATAAGGTATTTCATATAGAAAAAAGTGACAGTTTGAATTTCGAAAAATTTAAATTTTCATAATCTTTTCGAAAATCAAAAATTCTTTCTTTATCTTGCTTTTTGCTTATTAATAATCAAAGTAAATTATTTGAGAATAAAAGAAAGCCAAATTACTCATTACAGAAATATTTAGGTTGCTTTAAATTTGTTCTTTTTAATAAATTTTTAATTGCTAAAAATTTTCGAACATGCTAAGAAAAATTTTAAAATTTTCGAAATTCCATAATGACCGTTATTTTTATAATCTCGAATACCAAGATAAATTTGGCTAATCAAAACGCTTAATTCAGAGAATGCTTGGTATTTATCGCCCTATTTGATTTTATTGCTATATTTATTGGTTTGATTTAATTAAATAAAGCAACAATTCAATGTTGAATAATATTTTTATCATTCCTTCTTTTTGCTCGTGATTTCCCACCCATCACAGTAATTTTTCTTTCGGTTTGGGTTGTTCAATAAATTTATTTCCATTCACGGTAAAAAAAATATTTCTCGACATTTATCTTGCTATAAAAAAAAACTTGTATGTGAAAGAAAAGAAAATTCTTTTTTGATAAATTTGTTTCCTTTTTTTGACACAACCAGAAAGGAGTTAGAAGAACACAAGCAACAACATTAATATTTTATTTATCTCATTCTATCACTTGATTTTGTGATCGTAGGCAGTTAATAAAGAATTTCTCTCTGTATTTGGTCTAAGAATGAAAGCCACAAAAAATGTGATTTGGTGAAGCCACTTGATGATGACATAATAATAATTTCATGTTTATTGCGCCACATAAAAGTGAATAAAACACGTTGTGAATCACAAGGAAGAGAGAAGAGAGAATGGAGAAATGGCAATTACACCATAAAAGCAAATAGTTGAAAATTGTTGGAGTGTGAGTGCTTTATGAAGAACAGAAGGACATATTGTGGCAGATATGAGGGTGAAAAAGCTAAAGCAGGAGAAAAGAAACATTGATATGATGGTTTTGGCATGTGAGGAAGAAAATAGCAATACGAAAACGTGTGTTCCTTTCACACATGATCTTATTGTGTGCAAATTGTTGCTGGCAGGTTTATGAGCAATATATAGTTGTTGCTTCTTGTGTACATACATTCATTCACTCAGTTAGTCATTTATTACTAAAAAGTTTTTTTGCTCTAGCTATAGCTGTAGCTATTTGAAATTTTATTACTTATAATAAACATACAAGTAACTTTTTAACTCTCATTTATTAAGAATTCACCAGTGTGCGATAGAATACAACAGGAAGAAAAACAAACAAAATTGTTGCGTAATTAATAGTCAAATATGTTAATTGCACACGAGGAAAATCGTTTACTCTTAATTAATGAATGAAGACTTGATAGATTGATTCCAATTGATTAAGCGTTATTAATTGTCTACGATTTACATAAAACCATAATTTGTGTTATGCAAATGTTCTCGATATGAAAATGTCATTAACAATCGTTTTAAATGTGAATATACATAAATTCTCTCATTCTTTTTCTCTCTCTCTCTTGTGAACAGAGAGTATGACATTGTGTTTGAATCTAGAAGAACTTACATTGAAATGAAAAAATAAATCACACGTCAGCATTTTAGTTTAAAATAAATTTTTTAATAAATCCATGCAAAACACATTGTGAATATTGTTAATTAATGTTGTGAAAATGGCTTTTTCTGTCTTTTTGTCAACGATTTTAATTATGGTGTTAATTAATAGCACTAACAGAAGAGGAGGAAGGAAACTAATGAGTTTGCCTCATGACATATGGCTTTAATGTTTTCATTTATTCTTACATGATTTAGCAGTCTCTATTCTCATTTTTGCATTGTGAAAATGTGTCATGACAATATGTGTCCATTTATCTGAAAAATAGATCCTCGTGTCAAAGACAGTCACCGCACATAGACACATGTATGTGATTTAATAATGACATTTCTATGTATATACTGGCGCATTCAGATCGTTTTTCGGTTTTCTTTTACCAAAACATTTATAAAAAGCACAGATTAATGCGTGTATTCGCACGTTATTGAGCATTAAACACACAAATATTTAGTGCTGAGCATTGAAAAACTCGAATACGTTGTGTTGAGCACTGAAACATTCAAACTTTAGTGCTGAGCACTAAATCACTGATATATGTGTTGAACATTAAAATATTCAGAATAAAATTAAATTAAAATATCAGTTAGCAGCTTCAGAAATTATTCAACTTATATTGTTAAAAATAATTTGATTTCGTTTTTCTAAAATAAAAATTACAAAAATTCAAAGTGAATTGGTCATTTAATTAAAAATGAATTTTACGTCATTGAAAGAAGGACGAAAGATTCTTTTTTTAATTTAACGTTCATGCCTTGTGTAGACGTGATGAAAGCAATGAAAAAGGTAGTCGATGTCCCATGGTTTGAGGAAATTTGTCGCCATGCATAAAAGGATGAAAAAAAGAGGAAAATTGATTTTCCTTCATGCATATACATACAATGTAAAAAGAGAGAGAGAAAAAAAAATTTTCTATCCTCGCATGGGGATCAAGATAGCACAGTTACAATATATATATACAAGAAATCATGAATGTATATCCCTTTGATAGACCTCACATGACTGCTCTTTCTCTCTTTCTGTATGTTAATTCCTCGGGTATGAAAATGATTTGTAAACTCTCTAGTCGCCTTATGATGAGCATATGGTTGAGTTGATAAGAATGGCTCAATTGTGTGAACAATGATTTTGCCACCCGCACTCTTTGAGTATACTCAAAAATCATTCCTGTGGAAGGTCACATAATGTCTATGGCATGCAAATGATTTCATCATTTAATTAAATCACATCGAGTATGCCTATACATGTTCACACACAAGTTTGCCATAAATAGATCGAGCAATTGAACGCGTAATGTTGTGCAAATAATTATAGTTTATATTGTGTATGCCATCGTACATACATGATGGTGATGATACACGAATGGGATGCAATTTAAATAATGGAATAATAATAATCGCTTTAAATATAAATAACTCTCATTATTGTTGTTATTATTGTCGAGATAATAGAGAAATTGACATTGGAATTGGCACTCAATGCACTTTATCAAATAGCAGAGCAGCGAATAAGCGTTAAAAATCAATGATCGTAACAAATTGATTTCGTTATAGTGTGAGGAAAAAAATAAATTTTTTTCTCTCATTTGCGCCCCGAAGTGTATTGATTAAAGCTCAATACATGCAACGGGAAAAGAGTGCTTTTGTTGTGGCTCACATATACATGCTGGTGCTGCTGCTTCTGCTGCTGCCATATGTTTAAACTCCTACGTTCGTCACGCTATATGTTTTATAAAACATGGTTAGAGTTCGTTTTTTATTTGACATGAAAGCTGGCATGTTTCTGTTATTTTTTGTGTCACTCTATATTTCACCGCAACTTTCATGCCTCGTAAATTGCTCTTGTGATGACAACAATCTGTATCCGTTTTGTGTGCTTTTAAACCACTCAACTAAATACAAAGCGAGAGAAATTTTCCCTTTTCTATTTTTCTCTCATATTCCAGCAGTTTATTAATTAATAAATGAATAAATAAAGTCAAATTTAGGGAAGTAAATTTATTGCTCACTTATAAATCATTTGTCGGATGATTATTAAAGGATGCGAAAATAATGTTTGAGTTTTTTTATGTGTGTGCTAGAGACATTAATCATTGACTTTTTTGGATTATCATTTGTTGGCTAATTAAACCCTTTTAGATTAAAATTTGTCAATTACCGCATGTCAAATGTCAAGTAAAATTTAATGTACATTTTCACACACATTTTGTTTTTATAAACATGACAAATTCACGCACTGTATGAATGTGTTTAACAACATATGCATTGGAAACGAGAGAAGGAGTAAATTTTATTCAAATGTTTGTATGAACAAAAAGGAAAAAAGTTTCATTTTATTTACATACACTTTCCACTCTTTTGCTCTCTCGCTGCCTGTTTCAATTTCGCCTGCAATCGAGATGGTTTCAATATTGTTGTGGATGCCAAAAAAAAGTGATTGCGAGAACGATAGGATGATAGCTAAATAGATTTTTATTCAGATTTTCATGAATTTCATTTTCATTCCTTCTGCATGTCGAGATTCAATTTCATGGCAATATTGAAATAGAATTTACGCAGTGATTTATTTTTTTAGAATTCGCACAACATGATAAATTTTCAATAAATACTCTTTGAACAATTTATGAACATTTAATTTTCAATTCAAATAACAGCAGCAACAACCCTTCACTTATTTCTTGCTAAAATGGTAACAATGAGTCTCGTATGGTGAAGGGTTGATGTTGCCTTTAAGTAAATTTTCATAGACGCTATAAAAGTTAGAAATTGGAATACGCATCGGAAGAGCGTTTATACAGGTTTATGCCTATAATAAGAAGCAAAAGAGTTAAAAAAAGAAAGGAAACTGTGTGCGAAACCCGTAAAACGGATATATTCAACAGAATATAAAATAAACTTTTAAATGCAATAAATAACGTTTGCGAAAAAAATATATACACACTCATACCTGGCAAGGAGTAACAAAATAATCTTTAGCACAATATTTTGCCGCATATGGCTTATATGAGATCGAAAATAAATCTGCCACTCTTAAAATATATATACATACATGCAAGCATATTGTTATAGGTTTATAAAATTCATGTGTTGATTTTATAACCAAATTTTAATGCTCACAACCATGCAGTTACGCAATGATGAAAAATATTTCATTTCTCTGTATCCCAAACATGCTTTGCGTAATAAAAAGTTAATTAATCCACTTTAGAACACATTAAAAAATTTGCAGTAAAGTAAATTAATTATATATAATAACATAAACCACAAGGATTATTAGAATTCCACTTCTTACGTCTTTTTCTTGTTGTCATTTGCTCAAAGCAAAGCCGCAAAATTTAAATCGCGCCCAAGAGTGAATATAAAGAATCTTATCTTCTTTTTAGAAAAAAAGAGAGGGAGAAAGAAAAACAAAAATTATCTTCTTATCACTTTGTCTTTTCATCGCTCGTCGAGGTTAAATTTATTGTGCTAAGCTGCAAAGAGATAGAAAGAAAAAGAAGGATGTACATGTTTATGGAATATTTTTTTAAAAGTAGATTTGTTTTAGCCTCTTTTCTGAATAGCTCCTATAAAATGTCATTACCAGTGTTTTATTTTTATCCATGCTATCTGGAATGGTGTCTGTCCGCTTATGTACTTATTATTAAATGGTGACAAAAACCCAAAAAATGAGAAGGTCAAACAGCAGAGATGAGAATTTTCTTTTTACTTCTCTTGGGTTGCTTCCTTTTTGTCTCTCTTCGGCCTCTTCAAATATCATTTCAATTTTATCGCTCGATAAATCCCCACGATCCGAAAAATAAATTTGTTTATAAAACGACACAGGGTAAGAGAGAAGAAAAGATGATTTTTAAGTGAAATTGCTGTGTATAAATATTTTATGAGCGAATTTATGTTTTTAAATAACATTATTTTCGCATTAATAAGAGTAAATATATCTTTCTGCACTGTTCTTATTGCATTTTCATTCATTCATTTCAGTTATTAAATGTTAAGTGTGTATATACAGAAGGAGCGAAAAGAATGAAAAGCAACAAATATAAAAGATAACAAAAAGAGACAAGAGAAAAAACACATTTTTATGAAGAGATTCCTCAATTCAATTATAATGCAACGATAAATCTTTCATTTATTTCATTTATAAAGAACAGAGCAGAATAAACGTTCTTTTTTTTGAGTCATCAAGAGAAGAGAAAAAGGAAAAAAAAAAAATTAAAGCCAACAAAGATGTGGCATCTGTCCCTTAAGTTTTTCAAATTCCTTCTCTTCTCTTTATTTATTCTTCTCTCTGCTGTTCTAGAAAGATTATTGTATGTTTATCAATTGAATGAGCTCCTTCTTTGCCTACATAATCTTTAGCATCGTGTGAAGCCAAATGGAATGGCTCTCTAAAATCCTTCAAATGATGTTAAAATTATCATTAATAACCAACCACTCGTCCTCTTTTCACGCTCGCTAGGCGGCTGGTTGATTGTGAATTCAGCATTCTGTTTTTTATTTTTCAATTCTCATAAAAATTGATGGTTTTTTTTACGGATGAGCTAACATCTCAAGTCGACAACATACAGCGTACTAATGTGGATATATGTATTGAAACATCAGTTCAAAATAGCACGCGACCTTTTTTCTCTTCTTCCTTTTATTAGTTTTTTTTTTTTTTTAAAAAATATATATTGAGCTCCTCTTATTGCTTCTTTCTTCCACTGTTGCCAACATATATAAAAGAAAACAGAATGTGAGGCCAGAAGTTTAATAGAAATCTATAAATTTATGCCTTTATCTCTTTCTGTTCGTTCTTTTCATAAAATTTAATTACCTATTGAGAGCAAGAAGACTGAGACACAGAGTTGAACATACATATTATTTTCATTTTTTATTTCCTCCAAGGCACTTTCAAACAAATGGTTCTTTTCTGACAAAAGGTTGTAAAAAAAGGCGCGCTCTTTACCACAAAATTTATAAAGTTACTTGAAGGCATTGACATAATTGAAATTTAAAGGCTTTACTTTTTATATTTTGGAAAAAAGGGAAACCAATTAAATGGAAAATTAAATTATTCGATTAATAGAAGAAAGTCATTATTTGCTTCTTCATCATTGTGCGATTCGCTATTTGAATAACTGATTAGCCTTGACATATTTTTAAATTGAAATTCATATTTCTTCTTCTTCTCACACATTTTAAATTCTTTCATGAAATATTTATTAGTGCCTTCTCCCTTCTGTTATATGAGATAATAAAGGAAGGAGTGATAATTATGGGCGAGATTAATTTGCGGAGAAAATATCTGTGAAGGAACCACAAAATAACAAATTTTATCCCTTCATCAGTATTTCAATCTAATGATAATTTTCTCTAGTGATTCATAAATATTTTAATGTGTCACATTGGAGAAAATTGATAATCACATAGTGAGTCTGTGCGTGTGTCTGTGGTTAAGCAGTGACAGTAGGCAAATAGATAGAAGTCCAGTCAGACTAAGATTAATGACTTTCAATACATCATCAATTTGTTTTCATGTTTGCAATCACTAAATGACAATTTAAAAGATTTCGAGTGAAAGTGAAAAGAAAAGTCAAAAAATAAATAAAAAAGATGAAAAAACTCTTAGCAGTATCTACAGTTGTATGCGAAGAAAATCTGTCTGGAAAGTTGCTGAAAATAAATTAACTTCTCTCTCTCTCGCTCGTTTTTCTCTCTCTTGAGTGCGAGTGAATGAACAAGAGTGAAAAGTCGTGAAAAAAAAAGAATGAAAAATTTATTGTTATTGGCAATATTACGATGAAAAATTAAAAAAAGCTGTTTCCGTGCACGCTGACTTTTTATCATTATGTAATCGAAGAAAAATTTATATAACATGTCAGTTCGTTGCATAATAATGAACAAAATTGCATAACAAAAAAGGCTAAGATGAAAACAATCATTACGATCGCTTACACACAAAATAAAATAATAAAATTGTCGTTTGTGAACCAAATAACAAATGCAATGAGATTCCATGACGACAAAAACCGTTTTTACCCAGTGGTAATCCCGTTAAGATTGTTGTGTGCGCAAAAAATCATGTCAGCTGCTCGTCGTCGTCGTCAACACAAGCAAAAAAAAATTGTTACGAGAGCATGCAGAGAGTTGAGTGAAAGAATAGCATAAAAATTCATGACATGATTTTGGCAGGCAAGCAGGCAGGCAAACACTGTGAGAGAAAGAAGAGAAAAGGCTTTTAGTTGAGACCTACGTTTGCCTTTTACCGACAAGACGATGACGAAGAGAAAAATCTTCTAGAAAATAAAGATCTAGAAATTCAATATATTCGAGAATATCACAATAAACACACAATAAAGGAATTTTCCGCTCTTTCTTTCTTTTTTTTTGCTACTCTTGACAGAAGATTGCGTGTAGAGGGGAAGACGCATTTGAATATTCTACCTGCAAATAAATTTAATAAATTAAATGATTCAAATTGTAATCTATAAGCTATTATGTAAATGTTACATGCTACTAAGTCAATGTAACAATTTTATTAGCACTTCATATATGAAATTTATACATATTTTTTTACCTGGTAGTTTCAATCGAAATTTTGACAGTTGAAAAAAATTTTAAACGTATTTTCGAAAAAATTTTGAATTTTTGAAATTTTAAAAATTCGTTTTCGAAAATAAATTTTAAAGTAAAATAAAAAGAATTCAAGTTTTAAGCTGAAATGATGAGAAATTAAGTCTGAATTAGTTCATTTATAATCTCTCTTATATCGAGGAACATTAATAATTAACAAAATGTAGCTATTTAAGTTTTTTCTTAACAATCTTTTTCAAGTTTGGATAATTTCGAAAAATTGTAGTTGGCTTTTTCGAAATTCCCTAACGGTCGATTGAAACTGGATCTTTTACATATCATACAGTGAACAAGAAAAATCCATTTCTTCCTTTTGTTTATAAACAAAAGATTGTTGACTATAATCTGACTTTATGTGAATCCTTAATGAAATTTCATAAGTTTACTTAAGTGAAACTGGAACAATCTCAAAATTCTTTCCTTATGTTGTTACAAGTATAGTTTTTTTCTGTTGAAAAAAAGAACTCTCGCTTTGTATGCACGGGAATTTTCCATACACATATTTTTAATGACGAAAACTCGAGAGCAAGTAAAGAGGCGAAGAGAAAAGTTTTTGAATGTTTTCACATCTCGCTTCTTGTACTTTTCTATCTTACCATGCATACCTTCTTCTTCTTCTTTTTTATTATTATGGAATGTATAAATTCTTTTTATGCCCTTTAGCTTCCTTTTTTACATAACATTCCATTATTATGAAGTAGAAATGTTTACTTACACAATGCATTGCACGCTTGTGTGTGAAAGATAAAGTTGTTTTACGAGAAATAAACATAACAGATTCAAAGAGTCAAAACTTATAATCTTGATAAATCTCTGCTAACCACAAAAGTCCTTAATTAAGTGTTACATTGCTAATCAACCGTCGCTAAACGACCCAAAAAAAAGCCGTAAAAATTATGACCGAATTCAAACTTCTTTCTTCTTCTTCTGCGTGTTGCATGCTCTGTTTTCTTTTTACTTTATACTTTGAGGTCAAATCAATCTCGATATGAGATGTAGATAATTGGCAATTTACTCATTTTATTATGCCATAATAATCCAATCATTTGGACTACTTTTTTACTTCATATAATTGATTTTTATAGTGATTATTATTGTTTTATACTTTCTCGCTGCTACTGCTGCATTTCTCATAAATAAGTATGAAAAAAATTCCAGAAATGGCATGAAGTGAGTAACAATTTCGTGCTGAACGCTTTTGAACTACAGAATGAGCATTTCTTATCTCGCCTCAGCAACAATTTTTCCTCTCTTTTGCTTTCTCGCAGAGTCGCTCAATGTTTTTTTTTGTTTCTTTTTTTGGTCTCGACTTGTTTATTGGCATTTTTATTGTGATTGTGGTGTTAAGGCATTAAGTGCAGAAGAATCTTTTACTATAAAAGCAAAGCATGGCGAGCGAGAGATGATATCATTTGAATAGTAATGAGAAATAATGCAGCAGCAGCAGCAGTAAAGATATTTATCATGACCGATACTATTTAAGTGATTATTTCATTAACATTCTTTCTCACTACTAGCACTGCCGCTGCCACTACTATTATTATTGTCAGTTTATTATGCTTGCTTTAAGGGCTTCGTTGAATCGAAGCAAACTCAAAAACCGGAAATATGAAGAGAAATAAAAAGAAGAAGAAGAGAAGAATTGAAGTAAATTTGTAATGTAGAACGATAGCAAGAGAATTACAAGTTTTCTAGACTGAATGCATCTTAATCGCTCTTTAAATATTGGAATGAACTATATTCACTTAAGCATTTCATT
Source organism: Polypedilum pembai (assembly GCA_014622435.1). Lineage (NCBI taxonomy): Eukaryota > Metazoa > Arthropoda > Insecta > Diptera > Chironomidae > Polypedilum > Polypedilum pembai. Next base: position 50,886 of record JACWBX010003684.1, read on the forward strand.
TTAATGAGTAATGAGCAGTCGAGAATATGAAGAGAGTGCTCGAAGAATAAAAAGTTTTTATAATTGCTCTGCAAGTGATTAAATTACCGCATAAATTGTCCGGAAATGAGAGAAAAAAAAGTTTATTGCGTTTAAATCTAAAAGAACTTGCACGATGAGAATGTGAAATACGATGCCAATATATTAATAAGCAAGCGACAAAACGCTTAATCAAAACACACTTTTATGCTTAATGGAAGCCTCCGCAAAATTGTGGTCATGTTGCGTTTAAGCGCTTTTCTTTCACACATATGCGAAATATCGAATCAATAAAATTCACACTATGAGTCGGCGTTTGTGAGGAAGAAAAGATAAATGCAGTGCTGTACATGCACACGTTCTTCGAGCGGCGCGAGAAAGTTGACGCCAATATCCCTATATTGAGTTCATTATAAGTTATAATACATATATCATGTCGATTAGTAGTAGCTATAGCAGAAAAGGCAACAACAGAAGCTGAAAATGTGCAAATAAATTTATATTCACGGAATTTTGTATCGCAAGAGATGAAATAAAAACGAAGCAAAATGCAACGAAAAAAAAAAAGTCGCAATTGATTTCATTGCGATTGAAATTGTCGACTCTGTTTGTGGCATGCACACATACATAATCAATATTCAGATTAAGCAAACGACAACGGAAATTGAAAAAGTTTTTAATGCGTTTTAGATAATCTTTTTTTGCTTCATATTATAAACTATATTAAAAGTTATTGAAAGTTTGTGTTGTCATCCACGATGAGTAATAAATGGGAGTTTAACTGACATACTCTATATTTTACTTGACATGTAACCAATTGATATTCATATAATCACGTGTTTATGCACAAGTCGTGATCGTAGGCTTCTCATTGTTGCTGATTTCTATCAATCGATTAAACTTTAGTTTGGCATTTCAAAAAAACTAAAAAAATTTAAAGCAATTCATGACATATCACACGTACAAAACATTTTTATTGCTCATTGAACGAAAGGATATGAAAGATACAGCTGCTTGCCTTAAGACAGCCACAAACCCAAATAATTTTTTTTATGTCTACATCTCATCTTTCGTAAATGAAAAAAAGAAATATTTTTTGAATGTAAATGTTTAGAGTTAATTCTCGTGTAACTTGAAACCTTCAAAAAAAGAGTGTTTTTGTTGGTTGTTTATTTGAAAGTTGATGATGATGAAGAAGAAACGTGAAAGAAATCAATTTCTACTTTTCAAAATCAATTTATCAAGTAGGCAGGCATGTAAATATATTAAAAGCACGTCAACATGTACGAAGGTATTCACAGTTGAAGTGAAATAGCAGTGTGTGTATCAAATAACTGTAACTAATCTCTGTTTTAATTTGCAATCCAAAATAGATGTTATTTCTATGTAATTTAATGCTTGTTGCTTCTCAAATGCGAGAACCTAACTTTTCTTTTTTTTTTGATTCATTTTGCCACACAGTAACTAAATATTCGTGAATTACGAAGGGAAAATTTACTACCAAAAACACTTTATTATTAAATCATCAAATTAATCGATCATTTTTTTGTGGCAGCACAAAAAAGCTTAGTGCTTGCATGGTTTTAAGGAATTTTTCATTTTTTAATGCATTTTTTTAAAGAAAAAAGGTGCTATTGTCCGCACTTTGATCGTCTGCTTGTCTCCCTAACTAGTCTTTACTTAAATGATTTTTCATCAAACATTTTGTGTTATTCTACTGCTGCTGTCCATTAGACCTGTGTATCGAAAGTTTTTTCCGAAACTTCATGCCGTTCACGAGTTATTCTAAAAAACTTGAAGAAAGAAAATTTTTCTTGTTTCAAATTTTTTTCATCAAAAATTTTTCAAATATAATTGCTGTGCAGTACATTTTCATGACAATTTTGTACAAAATTTTTCATGATTTTTTAGGAAAAGACTTTTGAAATTATTTTGAGATCGATTTCGTTATTTTACATTAGTTTAAGTTTTTCAACAGAATACTGATCTGCAACAGAAAAATGCGCTATCAATCACTGACGGGTAATAAATTACTGATTTTTTTGTTGTTGCTGCCAATCTCAATTTACATATAATCACAAGCAACGATTGAGCATGTTTAATCCGGCGTTGAGATATTGAATAACAATAATAGAGTACACGATGAAAAACTTTATAACTGGCATAAGTTTGATATTATAAAGTAAACTACGCCAGTAAAAAAGAAATCTCTGTTAGAGTTAAACAAAAATTAATAAAACATAAAAAGTTTTTAGGGAAAAATTCTCAGAGTGCCATTAATAACACTTTTTATGCTTTATAAACAGCTTTATAAGTTCTAACTTTATGCCAGTTACAAAGCTTTTTTCTCCGTATAAAAAAGTTTCCTTCTACATGTCGCACATAATCAAATGCCATAATAAAAATAACAAAACTAATAATTAATTGTTTCACTATACATGCTTAATTTTTATTGTTGTTGTTATAAGTATCTCTTATATATATATTTTTTTTAAAACTTATCTCTGGCTTCCATATAACTATCGAATAATAAGCAAGCATTGTTGCCAAAGCCAAATAAAATTTTATACACAAAGTATTTATCTATCATACATGTGTGTAGTATTTAGTCTTTATTCTATTCGACTGAATGAATTTCTCTCTCTGTCTCACTCTCTTCATTTCCAGTGAGCTGTATCGAAAACAACATATGCATTGAGAACACATTTCTCACCTGCCTTTATGTTTATAATCTGCTTTTCGGGGATTTTTATGCTTTATATTATTCGCTTCTCTTATTTTTGCTCGCTCGCTTGCTTCTGTTCATTTTTTCAAATAAAATAAAAATCGAAAGAAAAAAGCGAACATTTTTGCGCGTTGAACACAGACTAAATTGACTTACGAAATTGCTATCCATAAAAATTTATGCATTATTGAAATGTTTGGAATTCACAGTTTTCTTAAAGTGCATATACAGCCTCATTTGCAGGCCATATATGATATTTTTTTTCGGTGCAGAGAGTATTAAAAGCCACATTAAAGATAAAAAGCTGTTTAAATACGAATTATAATTGCGTCGATTAATTTAATCGCTCCGCAATCAAACACTCTTATAATATGGCCTGTGGAAAAAAGAGTATATAAATGTGTAATGTTTCAATAATAAAAAAAAATTGTGCATTTCAGCCTCGACGCTAATTGAAGCTTTTTTCTGTCTCTCTCTCTGTCTTTTCTGTTACTGCACGGGCAAGCAGCTCGCTTGTTTGAGCTGCATGTCGAGTTTTAAACACAATTTATTTCATCGCATTGCGGCATTTAACTGAATGTATGCACTTACTTTCTGGAATTGTAAAACAAGCACGAGGCCCAAAAAAAAATATATATTGCAATAAACTCATCTTTTTCGATGTCATGCTTGTGATGTTGAAAGTATTCACTTAACGGTTCCAACATCATCATTCATTCATTTACATTGCGAATTGTGAATTGATGCTAAAGATCAAATACAATCATAATGAATTATTCTGTAAATTTGCTAACGATGCATGAGAAGAAACTAGCGAGGACGAGTAAGCAAGAAAATTGATGAGCAATGTTTACAGAAAGATTTTTCTAATTAGACATTTTTTTATAGGCAAACGAAGTGAAAAAGAAATATTAGAATCGTAAACAACTTTTGCAAATAGCATCATAAAATGAATTAACTCTCTCTCGCTCTCGCTAGCTAAAGATGCTGGGAAAGTTTTTTTTCTTTCATTATTTAGACTATTGTTTAACCATAACTGCACATTTTGTTATTTATTGCATCATAATTTATTATACGATCACTTCTGTAATTAGATTTTTTCTGCTTGTGATTTCATAACTACTTGCATGTATGCAATACTGACTGATCATGATGAAATAATTATTTCTCAGAAATTAGATTAATTGCTGATAATAAATTAATTTTTCATGTTGTCTAGCGCAAAAAAAATCTAAAATAAAAAGGTGAACAAAGTCGACGCCTTTCACTTTAATGGACATCAAATTATCCGTCATAACTTGCCGCGTTGATGTCTTATTGATTTGTTAGCCCATTTAATGTCGCTGTTGTTGTTTTGTTATTCATTTACGTCATAAATGAAGAAACTTGAATTTTACATTGAAGGAGAGAAAATTCTTTAACCTGGATTTATACGCATTACTGGTATATTTACTGAATATTTTGAGTAAGATGATAATTTTGGAATTTACTGCTGATAAGTTGAAAATTGTGTTTGCACGTGTTAAGAGATTATCTTAAACTAATCTCTTTATGGCTTATATATGAAATTCAATAGTAATAAATACTCTTTTAATCTCAATTAATTGAAAAGAATACAATACAAAAACTTGAAGCTTAGTCAACACAAAATTAAATTTTTGAAAAATGTTTTTGCGTGTCTTTTATTAAATTTTTAACTCTCTCGCAACATGTCTCGCTTTGCATCTGACAGTTTACGTTCATAAAAAAAGACGTAATAATCATAATTGAATGAAACATTAATCTTTTTATGGAAAAGTTGACTTCATAAAAAGAGTAAGTAAGAAAAGAAAGAGCTATCTCAATCATTGAAATATGTTATCTAAATTGTGTTCAGCATGAGAGAAAGCAAGCAGATTTACATGATCCTTACCGCTACTCATAACCTTTTTTGGCTTTTATACATATTATACACGCATATCAGTATATGAAAGTGAAGGCTCTTCTTTTCATATTTCACACTAGTGAGTGGTATGAGAGCGAATGTGTATTTGATAAAGGATTTACTAACGTAGTGTTGTGAGTATAACACTTGTAATACTCAGAGAAGAGCCTAACTTTTGCCGTTTCCTTCTTCTTTGACTGATATTGATTCAAGAATGAATGAAGCTTCTGAGACTGAAATAAAAAGAATAAAAATCCTCAAAAATTTTGCCAATATAAGTGGTTTCTTTATTGCATTATATTTTTCGGATAAAAATCTTTTTATGTTTTCCTTCTGCTTTTATACTTGCTTCTTCTTCTTCATCTCCTCCGCCAACTTTCTTATTTCTAAGAGCAGTAGAAGAAAAAAAAAATTTCCTTTCCTTTTTTCGCAGAATAATTTTGTACGCACTTTGCGCTTTACCGCAACAGCACAACAGTATAAAAACTCTCCCTAAGTAGTAGATAGATATGAGTAGATAGAAAGAGTTTAAGACAGAGAGAAAGAGGATAATGCTGGGGTTTGAGTTGTAAAGATTTTTGTCTTATTGTGAAGCCCACACTCGAATTTTGCATATAATTTTCTTCATGAAGAGAGAGAAAGGGAAAGCTTTTAACCATTCTGTTTATTTCTATTACAAAACCGTGGCAGAAATGAAGCCACTTAAAGTTGGTAATAACAATGAGGGAGAAAAGTGGAAAAGTTTAATTGTCATAATTGCAGAGACGATTCTTTTTTATCTGAGATTTTTTCTCTACTCTATTCTGCTCTTAAAGTATAATTAGAACGATGACTTTAAGTCAAAGCCATAAGTTAAAAAAGTTCAACAATATTGTTCAAACTTTCTCTTGTTTGGTGTGCCGATGTCGATGTCAATGACGTGTTGACTTGTAATTTTTCAATATATGATATTAAGCTGACAAAATCTGTGATCGAGGTGAAGTAATTTTTTTCGTGTGGTCGATATTGTGATGAACTTTACACTTACTGAAGTTCAAAAATCAATTTGATGAAATTGACTTAAAAATAGCGACCTGAACAAAAGAAGAAAATGAGTCATGAGAAAATTCTCTTGTTCCATAAATTATAATGTCATTTTTAGATGACATTCACTTCCGCCTTTTTTTTTATTTCTTAAGATCATGCAAGCTAGGAGCGATGAAATTTTTTTATATATTTTTTGTGCTATGAAATTTATCTTAGTCTTGTCGGGGAGTACAAACGAACGAAGATGAATAGAAAATTTCTGTCCGCACTCGATAATTTTTCTCTTATTTGCTTTTCTTTGTGCCGTTTTGACTTCATGCGGAATATATGAGCAATTTGCGCATTAAAACTGTCTGTCTTACTCTTCTCCTCTAATGTTTAGATTAAGTCGTAATAGAATGACGTAAAAGTACTTTTTTTCGCATTCTAAGAATCGTTCACAATTATACGATGCAGCTGGAAAAAATTTTAAGCAACAGAAGCTGATAACGTGCAAATTTATCAAATTTTAACGACTAATCCCACATTCACGATATTTGCCGTATTTTTATTGACACAGTAATTAAGTGAGTGGATAAAGTTGGCAATTTAAAAGGCAACATTTACGAGCGATTCAGTAAACGAGAGTGAAAGAAGATTGAATTGTTCATAAACACATAAAATGCTCATTCAATATGTAAATGAAAATTCAACATAATATTCCTCTTTTTTCGAGATTGTGCCACAAATATAAAAGAGATACTTATATTCGAAAGTTACCTTCCTCGTATACACATATTTTTCTTTCTTTTAAATTGAATCGAGTTATTTCTTCTCTTTTCTCTGAAAATGATTTTATTTTCATATTGAGAAATTCTTTTCAATTTTGAGTAAAGTGAGAGTTTTTTTGAGAGAGAAAAGAGCATAAGAAAGCTTCGTGTTGACTTCGTCTCACAATCGAGAACATTCGGGAAGAGTTGTGTTGCGTCAACCAATCATAAAACATTTCTCATTGCTCGCATTCTCGACTCTACGAGCGAAAATCAAAATCATCAGTCGAGTTTATACTTTTGAACTATTAAGACGTACTGAATATTGTGCTCTTGAATTTTTATATATAGAAATTTTGTGATTTCTGGAAAGAACTTGAGAAACCGAAACATACGAAAAAAAAATCAAATTGTGAAATTTTGTTGGATTTGTTCTAAATTTTATGATAGTGATATATTCTATATTTTTTCATCTAAAATAACTAAACTTATGCAAACAAATTGATTCCCATGAAAAAAAGATTTTAACAAGAAGAAAAAGCAAGTGATAATAAATATTTAATTGTAAAATTTGTTACATGATAATTGGAATTTTAATTCATTAAGCTCCTTCATCGTTTTCTTAACATCGGTCATAAATAATAAAGAAAAAAAGTGCGAATATAAATTGGAAACGCAAATTTTTCGGAATATAAATATTGTCGATAAAAAAGGTTTTCCGGCAAAGTCAAAAGAGCGGGTGAGCGAGCGGCAACCTGAGATTTTTTTTACGTTTCAAAGAATTTGTGTAAATGTTAATCAAATTAATTGGATTAATTTGTTGAATGAAAAAGGCAAAGGAAAGAAAGTCAGTGAAAAAGATTGAAATAAAATATACATAATAAAATAAAAAAAAAGGCAAAGCAACACACTGTTGAGTCTGCAGTGAGTGAGAGAAAAGATAAAGTGTAGGAAAATGAGTTATTGTGGTGGGCTTTAATGAAAATTTGGGATTATTTCAGTTAAAGCCTCAAACAAGTGAAATATATTCATACATATACACATTCAAGGATTACATCGGATTAATGCGAAATACAAACAAAAGTCACTTGTTAATTTGATCATATTACAACAGTGTAGATTGGATTTAAAACACTAAAGTGCACAATAACCGTCATATAAAGTTTTAATTAATTAACAGCGAAAAAAAAAGCTTAAAATAGTTTACTGTCAATTTTTTTATATATATCAAGCTACAAGTGAAACCTGCAAGAGATAAAAAAAATATTTTTATGCATAGTTAATTAATTCATATAAATTAAACTCTACATTTGTGTATGGAAGAGAGTGTAAAAAGTGTAGTGGTGCATAACAAACGTGTCTCTAATTTAAATTATTCCTTGTCGTGTGAGGGTCACTTAATGCAGTTGTAGGAATTTTATTCGACAGAATATTTAAAAAAAATCACACAACAAAGTCAACTCTAAGCTCAGTCTTTTTTTTGCCAAGATCAATAAATTACAAACACACACAAGTATTTTTAATATCACATTTATTTGTGTAAATGAAAATAAAAGTGCTGGCGGCGCATTTAGTTTTGTGAATCAAACATGAAAAGCTGACAAAATTTCTCGTGTGTGAATAATAAACGAAAAACGAAATAAATAAATTTCGATTTTGGAACAAAAAAATATTTATCTTGTGGATTATTATTTGGATAAAAAAACAAATTTTTCGAAGATAAAACAGTATGTATAAATTTCTTTTTATTATTATTTCTTTTCTTAAATACTGCACAAAAATGTAATAAAGAGCGAAATATAAGAAACAGAAAAATTTGAATTATGACTTAGCACTCCATTTAAGCCATCATCAAATCACGTGCCATTGAAATGTCAAATAAGCAAGCAAAGCAATCGCATATCGCTTAATAAATAAATTCATTCAAAAAGAGCTTACGCGAAAAAAAAGAAAAAAAATATGTTTGTGTATAAGCCACAAAACAAATCGCTTTAAATTCAATTAACACGATAGAGAGAGAGAGTGCCAGTTGTTGTTGTGAGAAGAAAAAAAAACGCTTATCCAAATATATTGTTGTAGTTTGAACATGAAAATAATAAAATATATATAGTGTGTATATTTATGAACTTTATGATATGACATTCAATATTTGCAAGCATCGTGATGTGAGGCAATGAAACTATTGAATAAATAGAAATGAAATTGACTTTTTGAACCCCATCACAATTGCTACTTAATATATTTGCTTCTGTCTCGATTTGTATATATCGTCATATCAACAGACATGAAATACTAATAATAATATTTCTTCTTCTTAACTCTCACATAACTAACTTATTGAATCAATTCTTTTTCTTCTTTATCAACTACGTTACTTATTTTAAGACATGCAATATAAAAAACAAATATATATCGAGTGGGTTGACAAGTAAACGAATATCAACAGAATCAAATTCAATATTGATACTTATTCATCTTCATCTCTCACGATAAAACCAACAAGTTAACTAATAAAAAATATTATTTAATCATTGAGCCATGAAAAATGAAATATTCTAAACATACATACGGACATTTAGTCGAAATGAATGTATACGCATTTCATCTTTTGATCACAGCATGAACATTGAGAGAGTTTTTTTTCTTCTCAACCATATTATTAATAAATACCACATAATCAACTTTCTGAACTAAACAATAATACGAAGATGAAGAAAAGAAGAAGAGATTGTGTTAATAAGACACAAAATTATGATCGATGGATGTGAGAGTTGGGAGGTCGACTATTCGCTGTTTTTTTTGTCTTTCTATTCACGACTAAACGATTTTATGACCAGCATAGGCACTGCTAAATAAGTTATTGTTTCGTAGACATTCTCAAAAAAAAGAAGAAGACGAAATTAAAACAACACACATCTCATCTGTTTCATGGGTAAGAGAGTGTGAAAACAAAAATAACTCTTATTTGTCGCATAAAGAAACAGACACCGCTTTATTCAATTCCTTTTCGGTTTTTTATGATAAATAAACACAAAAATATTATCACAAAACGCCTTTTATGTTATTATTTTAAATCAACTAAGCTTACATGAGCAAAAACTTAGAATTCACACGCGAAAAGAAATTATGAAAAATTGTCTCGGTTTAAATATGAATTAAGGCTTTCACATCATAAACATAAATTATTTAACACTCGCAAGTCTACAAAATATATTTAATAATAATTTTCTTTGTAAATGAAAGGAGAGCTTCACTATTCACTTGATTATCTCTAAATTATTCCTCGCACAAATTGTTAATGTTTGAGTGAGAAACTAACAAAAAAAAAGAATATGTGCAAGATAAACTTACATATTTTATGGTCATCATGATGGATTATAGTTAATGTAAGCCGCTTAGAGCACTCTTTCTTTCTCCACCATCATCGACTATTGCTTATGTAAACGATGGCTAAACGCGTTAGCGCAAATTGATGTGTACACACTTTGAATAGTTATTTGAGTGCCTCCCATCATGCGCTTAAGTGGTCTTCATATTATTATTATTATTAATAACAATTCTTGTGCTAGTGAGGACATACAGAATGAAAATGATATCATACTTGTGTATGAAGTGAAACAAAGCGATTTGCAAATGAAGCATCTCATTTCCTTGTTCAATTCATTACTTAAGCATTGAAAAATTAAGACTTCATTTCTGTCTTAAATTATGAATGTAATTTAATGTCAATTTATTGAAGTAGCTCTGTGCTATCAGAAGATGATGCACACGAGAGTGAATGCAATGGTTTGGGGCCATTTTCAGTTTTTCATTCATATCGTAATATCTTAATGTTACCTATATTGAAAAGCAAGACACTTTATGACTTTATTTTTCTCCCACTCTTTATCGCTTTCAACGGAATTACTTGGAAGAAATTTTTTTTCCAAAGCGAATTTAATGTAGATAAGCTTATGAAATTTACACTGTAAAATGTGTTTTATGGCAGCACAGAGTGTTGATATTTTATGATGTCAGTAGAGGAAAAAGTTTTTTATATTGTAGCAAAAATAATGAACTTGTGACTCATCATCAATATGAAATGGGGTAAAAAAAAATTACATATTCGCAGTTCAAGTATAAACAAATTTGTGTTGGATTATTTATTTGTTTATTTTGTGATGAGTTATTGATGAAAATCTCTGCCTGCCTTCCTTCTATTTTTGGTAAATATTGGAAAACTCTTTTTTTTTCTTTTTATTTTCGCTTGAAGCACGATGAGCACAAAAATGAAAATGTCAAATACTGTTTAATCTCTCTTCTCATGATTTTCTTCCCTATTACTCATACTCTCTGCTTCACAGAATGTGTTATTATATCCCTTCACATCTTCTCCATGTTCATTTTCTCATCTGCCCTCAATATTGATTCATTTTTTTTACCGACCGGAAAAACCGGATAATGAAAGGAATGAATTTTTCTCTCTCTCTAGCCAGCAACAATTTTATTTTGTATTCTATCGAGTGGGTGTTAAATGCCTAAAGAACAGCGATGATGATAATGATGATGGTTCAGGGTATGAAATGTTAATAAAATAAAAGACGAACAACTCACACTTTTAACTTTTAACACACTTAAGATTTAAGGGATGCCTTCGGTTAATGAAAGATTTTCTCTTAAATGTGTAAATTACTTAAATGAAGAAGTGAAATTCCACAGAATTTTGTGGTTAGTCATAGAGTTTATGTTTGGTTTTTTCAGTTCTTAATAGGAGACTTATATAAAAATTTTTAATTTAAAATATTAGCAAAGAGATAAGAATTTCGGTTTGACGTGCTTAAACGAAGTCTAAAGTAATATCTCAACAATAAAAGAAGATTTAAAATTAATTTGCATTCAATTATTAAATAAATATTTCTCTCGAACAGTAGAGAAGTAAATTTGTTAAAATAAGATGAAGATTATGTTGAATTGGCATGTTAAAGCAATTTAGAGAATTCTACAAGTAAAATTTCAATTGATCAAGATTGAATGAAAAGAAAATGTGTGAAATATAACAGAGCAATGAGTTGAAATTGATCTGTATATCATCATCACTCATTTATGAGATTTCTTCTCGCTCTCGGGTGCAGAAAATGATATTGATTTATTGATGAGAAGTTTAAGATTAGAAGTTTTTTTTTTGATGAAACGAACTGACTCAAGTGAAGTATAATTTTGCTAAGAAGAAAAAGTTTCCTTTACTTGACTTTTGGCAAGAGATTTTTCTTCATTTCTTCTGTCGTCTTGTTCTTATTTTTTTTTCTTACACTGAATCATAAATCAAATTGAAAATAATATGTCAAAGTTCCTCTTCGTCTTCATCTTCTCATTTCAATTGGAAACAAACAAGCGGAATAAAAACAGAGAGAGAAAGAAGAAAACTTGTGTGCGAATGAGAATAAAGTTGACCTGCATAAAAGATATCAAATTAAATTAAGTCTCAATCTGCATAGTAAATTATAGCTGAGCGATGGGAGTATTGACAGAACTATGAATGCTATTGAAATATGATTTATGAAGTCTCCATGTCGCTCGTTAAGCAAATAAGTAGATTGAGAATAGAATATGAAATTAGAGGCTGTTAAGAGAAGAATATAAAGGCACGACACGAAGATAATGATGATTTCATTGCTATATCGATTCTGATTCAAAAAATATTATAAACACAATGTATAACAACACAAAAAGTCGTAATATAAAAAAGATGAAGCAAAAATTGAGAGCAATACAATTGCGGAATACATAAAAAATTGCATTTAAATTGTAAGAACGACAAACAATAAAATTTTATTCAAATGGCAGTATGATAGTCTTGAGCACGAGACGAAAATTGCCATCATTTTCTAGCGATGCTCTAATGATTCTTTTCACATAATTCTCATGCGAACGTTCATGATGATGATAAGGACTTTTAGTCAGAAAAAAAGAGCACATAGTTATACATTTATGAAAACGATGGCTTATGAATCATAACAACAACAACAGCAGCTTCTTTTTTTATTCCTATTCTGTTGCCATTTATATTGTTAAAGGAAACATTGTTAATCTCAATAAAATAACATTGGAACTGATTTCAGATGAAAATTTTATTAAACTCACAAGTCTCTCTAATTGCCATAGTTTGCATTCTTACAATGACATGCACACGTATTCTAAAGAATTATAGTTGCAGATTTCTTTATAGGTCTACACTAGTATAAAGAAAATTCAATTTAATTCAGATGCCAAGATGATTGCATCATCATTTGTGAGCGAAAAGATATGAGAAGAATTATTCATTTGAACATTCTCTCGCATGTGTAATGAGTTTAATTGCATTTTTTTAAAGTAAGAAGTGTGCGATATATGAATCATCATTAGAGTGAAGAAAAAAAAAGGGAGCGACGATGTCGGCGGCAAAATAAGGAGGAAGAAAAATCGATAGGATACGACAGAGAAAATGAACAGCATGGCCTTTTTTTCTGCAACAGAATAGAGTACGGCGCAGTAGTTTATTGTAGCAGCATAAACTTTTTTATTGCACTAAAGTAAAGAAACGAATCATATTTTATTCAAATTCATCGAGCGAACCACCTGAAACCAATTATTGCTGTTCACATGCGAAAACGAAGCTCTTTTCATTATCACTAATAATTCAATCGCTTCACTCATCACATGTGCTGCTGCTGTTGTTGCTCATTTTACGCCTTTACTATACATGTGCGAAAAACATAAAAAAAAATTTGTTTTATGACACGACGATATTGCGACTTATGTAATCATTATCATCATTTGGAACTCGAGGATTCCGTAAATATTATAATACAGACATATGGACACATTCGACACATGCCGAATACACAGAGAGAAAGAGAAAGAGAAAGAGAAAGAGAGAGTGAGAAGAAGCAACACATACACGACATATACATGCGGCGGCACTCATGGAGCTCACATAGTTAGAAAAAAGATCATCAAATATTCATAATGGATAGCCGAAAGCTATAAATTAAAACACATTGCGCACATTAACCAGCCAAATAGACAGTCAGATTTTGTGTTACTACTTGGACATTAAAGCACGATCTTTTTTTTTTTTGTTGTGAAAAATGTGATTCGCAATTTTTTATTTTAATATATCTCCTCGCTCGAGAGAGACATATTTGTTAAAATGTGCTTAATCAAATCAACTCGAGCGACAGATAGACTGATGAGGAAGTTTCTTATTCTCTTCACTGTATATGTCATTGTTGTCGCACATTTTGGCATAAATGCTAATTTACATTGTTGTCTCATTATCCACGAATAAGATAAAAAGGAGAGAAAAAATTTATTTTTCAAATGCAAATATTGTCGCTTGTGACTTTATACAGTAAATTTATCTTTTTCTCATGTTCTGACCTCGCAAAAAAAATATATACTCATAAAACGTGTTTTCGGTTGTGTGTCTTCAAAATGTCGCTTACGGACACATTAGTTGTTCTCATTTCTTTCTTTCTTTCTTTTTTTCTTCTTCGGTTGATTTTCTTAAAAACAGGCTAATAACGAGTCATTTATAACATTTTAACTGCTAAGCACGAAATTGGCGAATGAGCAAATGTCTTTATAATCACTTAATGCTATACAGTCCACACTGGATTGAACAGAAGAAGAAAAAAAGTTGATAACCATATTCGATTAGACTAATGAATATTTGATTGGATGCAAGAATTCTTCTGTTGCTGTGTCATATATTAATATTATGTGTGTGATTGTTGCAGCAAGTATAGAGAGAAGACACTAATTGAAACGATAAATAATGTTTTTAATTGCAATTTCACTTAGAGCGATCAATAGCAAGCGATATGTATGTTCTTGCACACAACATTCGCCTGTCATTTAAGCGTGTTTGTCTTGACAAATGTAGATTCGCATGTCGATTGCAAAGTTAAATGTGAAAAAAAAAATAAAATAAAATGCAATTTGCATACAAAAGACGAGACATATAATAATAGAAAGAGAGAAGGAGACAATAATTATGCAAATTGCAATATGTTGTTTGTGTAGAAAACATAAACAACAAAACAATAAATAAACAAATTATTTTTGTATACAACTTGTGATGACATTTTTGTTTTTAGTTTATGCAATTTTTTGTGGTCCATAAAATATAAAGCGTTTAAATTTACAGCTACTTGACATTTAACAATCGTTCGGGCGATTTATTCGATCTATATTGAAATAATGGATTTATTGAATTGTTAAATTTTTCATCTCTTGAGTATAGCTTGGCAAGTTGCAATTTGTTAAACGAACATTGTTAGAGTGATTTTAACTTTTTCATATAAATCATTACAGTACACGATGCAGGCATAAAAAGACAAACTTTCGCCAATATTGCAATGAAAAAAAAACCAGAAATTTTGCATTCATTTCCTTCATGCTGCTTCACACATATATTCAAAAAAAAAAGAGCAGAAGAAAAAATTTCAATTTAAGTACCAATTCATCACCATTGAAAGAGCAACTTTTTGCTTGCTTGGTGGTTTTTTTTCTTCCAAAAAAAAAATTCATTGCAAGTCCTAAAGAAGAAGTACTGCACTACTGAGATGATACTTGAATTTGTTAAATATTAAAAGTTTTTTGCGGTTCTTTGTTCTTCTTGCACTCAATAACAGAAAGAAAAGTTATTGAAAAGAATTTTTTTAATTAAATTTCTGTGCTTTTTTTGGACAATCTTTTTCTTTCGCTTGCTTCATTCTTATAATTGCTAAAAATATTTTATGCACAACAATGCACATTGATGCAAAGTGACAAAAGAAAGAAAACAATTTTTGAATGGAAATTGACGACAGTGGTATGCAAAAGATGAACAATAAAAAAAAAATCACTTTTTTATCGTTTACATGTCGCCGCATAATGTAGGTGCAAGAAAGTCATTTCATATTGTCATCACTAAGAAGAATATTTAGCAAGCACATGTTGTATTTAGCTCAGCATCACGGATGAATATTTGAGAAGTCTCAAACAAAATGCAAATTTTGCATAAAATTTTCAAATCATTTAAAATGTTCACTCTTGCTCTATCATGAACAGAAATCTCCTGCTCTTTTTCGCGCTCCATCAACGAACGCTACGATGAAACAAGAAAATTATAAAATAAAGAATTGTAAATGAAATGCATGAGAAACACATGTTCATGAATTTATCTTACTTTAACAAGCTATCAAAATGAGACGACGAGAGTGAATTGGGTGAATAAAAATGAAGATTTACACGCAAAGCTGGAGAGACGACAACGACGGCGGCAGCAGCAAAAAAAAACCTGTACGGAAGAGAAATGAAAACATAAAAAGCACTAATAAGTGAATGATATAAAAATGTCATGCACAAAATTAAGAAATTCTCTTTTTTTTTCGATGGCATTAGGCAGGCACTTCACATGACAACAAATGAGAATGGATTTAAAAGCGAATGTGTTTGGACAGAATTCTTTCAAAATATGTACGTTCATTTAGTCAGTTGTATAAGAAAAACCACAAAGAAAAAGAAGAAAGAAAAAGATCTACATTGATAAATTATTATAGACCAACAAAAACAAGAGAGAGAAGAAACAATGCAGCTTTCCCTTCATTTGGCATTGGTATATATAAAAAACAGAAGGCAATGTGTGAAGTTAAAGATAGATCAGAATGAGAAGAGCTCAAAGAAGAGATAAAACAATAATAATAATAGTAATACCAATTTTAATTGCATACAACAGGTGCAAAAAATAACATTTGTGGATCAGCTTCGGGGCTTCTCTTTTTACCCTCTCGACCGACATGCATGTGTAATCATTATTTTTTAGTGAATCTAATCATCAGCAGAAACAGCAGTGCCATGTGTTAGACATTTACAACTTTTCAATTCTCTCTTTATATTTTTTCATTCTCCTCTGCTTGCTATAAGAAATGTGCAACTACACATTGAAAAATTAATCGAAATGCAAGCGAACGAAAGAGAGAGAGAAAGAAAGAAATAAGTAAGTGAACAACGGGCACTGCTGCAAGTGAAATCATTTGCAGTCTCCGCTTTCTCGCTTGAGCTACTCAATTATTCTAGTCATTCATGTACATGTAATTATATTAAATTAAAATGAAGAGAAGGCAAATGGAGAAACACAAGTTTATGGTATAACTCGCTTACTTTATGAATTTATGTGATAAACAATTGATTTCAACCTTCAGGGACAGAACTTCTTTTCTTTCGATTTCGATGTCATTTTATTTAAGTAGCAAACAGGTTTTTTTAAATTTGAAGAGAAAGAAATTTTTTTATTTCTTAAGATAAAACACAGAAAACTAATTGTGTGGTGTGCTATAGCACGAGCATCGATACATCAAAAGAAAGAAGTCTCTCACATTTACACATGAATAATCTTTATTACCCATGACTTGAATTCAAATCACACTCTGATACTTTTATTTAATTCCTTCATTAACGCTATGAATAAATTTATTGATGAGAAGAAAATGTCTTCTAGGTTCAAACTTTTGCGATGTTTTTTTTCTCACTTTACATTTTAATATTCGACATCATCATCAAAAACTGCCTCTCTATTGATTTTTTCATCTCTAGCTCTTGCTAGCTCATCTTATTAAATTTTTTGATTTTTTTCTATGATAGCAGTTAATTGGAAACTACCAAAAGAGCTTTTTTTATGATAATCTAAAATGATTTTCTTTTTTTGTGTGATATAAAGATCTAACCCAAATTTATTATCACATAAATTCACCATTTATGGAATATTTTGAAAATGAATAATCGTAAAAGTCTTCTAATCTCTTTATATTGTTGCTTCAAGCAAAGAAAGTAAGTAATGGATTAAAATTATGATTTTTATAAAGCCGCACTATAAATTAATGAAGGTATCATTCTGTTACTTGCTTGCATACTTATGTCGTTATTAAATGCCGTAAAGTGGCGCTCGATAAAACAACTCTCATTTATAATTTACCTGCCACTCTTCACTTACTTCATATCCACTTGCAAACGACACTTTAAAGAAGCCCATTGAATATGACGGAAATTTTTGTTGTTGTTGTTGTTGTTGTTATCATCATCACTACTTGGTGACGTTCATTACTTTCTTCTTCTTAATGCCGCTTACTCTTCTTCTTATTAATGCTGACGATGCGCTGTATATATATTTTTTTAATCCACTTCATTCTCATTCCTTTCTATATATTAAATAACATGGGAATGAATTTCAATCATTGAAGAATTTAATCGTGCATTTAAATAACAGTGAATTAACAACGATAATAATAAAAGCGAATCGAATCAATAAAATGAAAAATATCTGCATCATGCAGTTGGTAGCAAAACTTTCAATTATCGACTTCTTTTGTTGGACATTCATACCGGTCACTCACAAAAAAAGTATTGCGCTAAAACACAATTTTTTTTGGTCGATTATTTTATTTTCTATATACACACACATTTGAGGTGAAATCTATTTATAGATATATATTTTTCTCTCTCTCATACACTGTTTGCTTCGCGTGAATCGAAAAAAACAAAAATACAAACAACGTCACTACATAATATATCAGCTCGTGTATATTTTATTTGAGGAAAAAAAAAATGCATTTCACTGTCACGTTGTTGTAAATTAAAAAAGCAATATGTAGCATTTAATTTATTTACACCGCTCGATGAGTTTTTTTAACTGCCAAAACAGTGAAACTAATCCACTTTTGGCTATAAATTTTAAATGAAAGTTATAAAGTTTGTTTTTTTTGTGAAATGGTGTCAATTTTAGTTAAAGTTTATTTTAGTTTAGTAAGTCAACTCTCATCATGAACTTGTGAATTTTTTATTTTAATTGAGGCTTTGGTTGTGAAAGTGTCATAATTCTCTCATCACGAGGATATGCTTTATTTATAATTGCTTGGATTTTTTTAGATTGAAAATTAGCTGTTGTTAGGTTATGAGAATAAAAAACTTTTAGTTTTGTTTTAAAACTTTGGCGAAACAAACTTTGACTTTTTTCTAAAGCAAATTATTCTAAACTATAGAATGAACTAAATTTAGACGGTCATGTGATTGTTATAAAGAAGAAAAATAAATTTCAACTCTAATATTGTTTTTAAAGAGCTGCTCATATTACATAAATATATAAACAATCATATGCTGCTGCTACTGCTGTACTTTGTTTATTTGTTTTAAAATTTACCTATATGAAAGTACAACTCACTTGAGCTTTATTACTTTTTTTTTATTTATTATTATTTAATGTTGTTGCATGCATACATACAATCCACTCTATATTTGTAAACATTCACCTATCAACAGCAGCAGAAAAATAATTTTAAAAACTTTAACAATAACATCATGGGAATATAAAGTTAATACTTGCAAGCGAGAGAAAATAATTTTTATGAGCAAATGAAAATTAAAAAGAGCAAAAGTTAATCTAATGAGTGGATAAAAAAAGTTTCATTTTGCCGCTTCTGTTCATCCTTACTTATGCGGTAGAAAGCGAGAAAAGAAATTAAAAAGTTTTATCATCAACATTGTGTAGATTTTTTTTTCTCTCCTCGTTTCATTTAGTGGCTATAATTATGGATAATTTATATGAAAATGTGAATATATGTGATGACTATGATTGTGAGGTCAATTAAGGTTAAGAAGGTGCACTATATTGATATTAATTCTTTTTTTCCTAAACTGCTGTTAACTTTAGTCATTCAGGCACTTAATTTTCTCGTTTGATGAAATTTATCCACGTCGTTCCTTTTTCATCATCATAAAAAAAAGAGTTTTATCCTCTTAAATAGCAAAGCATAAAAAAGCTTTGCTGAATATGAAGAAAACTTCATCCTCATTTCATGACAGCGCACATACAATAATAGCGAAAGAGTTGAAAAGGAATTTCATGTTGAATCACGTAGCAGCCATAAAAGTACATCTTTTAGTTATAATATGCATCTGATTCACTTTCTCTCTGAGAAATTTCACTAAAACAGATTTAAATTTTGTTTTTTTTTCGTGAGTCAAGTGAGTTGTTGTTTATGCTTTCAAATCTAGTCTCATCTTAATCAATCTTTTCCCTTTTTGTCACATAAGGCTTGTTAATCATTTAATTTTTACAACTTGTCAAAGTCCAGGAAGTCTCAACTGATCGTTATTTCCTTTAATTTGAATTGGCGCGCATTTTAGTTTCCCTTAATTTTTCGTTAAAAAATTCATTATAAAAATTGTAATTTCGGATAAAACGGTAGAAGATATTCTTAATTATTTCGTTGAAAAGAATTCACTTAATGATAATGATTAAAAAAGCTCAAACTTTCTAGTTTTATTTCACAATTCTCTTTAAAAACAAGAAAATTGAAATTTTAGCGTGTTTTTCTCAATAAAAATCTTAAATTTTCGCAATAAAACGCGTTCAAATTCAAATCTGAGAAAAAATAACCGCCACTTTTTTGTATTGAGACTCCCTGAAACAAAATAAAAAACATCATGCAATACCTTCGTGACATATTTACACATCATTGTCATCATTCATCTTGTTTAAATTTAAAAGTTTTTCTTCTCACTTACACTTCAATAATCATGAGATTTTGATTTGATTAATATAAAGGTGCTGAAAGTTCTATACTTGCAAATAAAATTTAAACGTGCTTCGGGAAAACTTTTCAATTAGAAACGTTCTCTCTTTTCAACTTTTACATCACTTTGCGATAACTTTCCCACTCTAATGTCATAGACGCGTGAGAGTGTGTATGTATGTAAAGTTTAAGTCTTTTACTTATGAAAACAACAACTCAATTTTACCTTTTTCCCACCTAACCACCCTTCTATTTCTTCTTGAAAAAGTTGTTTGTTCAACATCGGTGCTTGTTTGCTCGCATCAAGTGGCAACACAATAAAGTTTTTAATTAAATTTTCCTATATAGATTTTCAAACTTATGAGCTTAAAAGAATAATAAAGAGAGCAAGAGAAATAGAAAGAAAAGTGCTGGAAAATAGAGTTGACTTTATGTATCTATTGTGGACTAGAATGTTCGTGTATTAGAGAATCATTGGCCTGTGAAAAGTTTTTCTCACACTTTAGTTCTTTTTTAACAACTTTTCTCTGTGTTCTGAGATGATGATAATGATACTATTTTCCAGAGTTCTTAAACTACTGGTCTGTAGCTAGTAGTTAAAATCTACTGTAGCCATTGAAAAGTAGCTACTGTAGCCAATTGAAAAAGTTGCCAATAGCCATTTGTAGCCAAAATCTACTGTAGAAAGTAGCCAAAAGCTATAAAGTTACAACTCTGCTATTTTCTATGGCACTTAAATTTGTCATAAAAATAAAAGAAGAAAGAACTTTTTTTTGTTAGTGCCACAAAAAGTTTCTCATTAGAAGACTATGCAAAAATTGATTTTCATTTTACAACTACAAATTTCAATGACACAATGAGAATGTCTGTTGATTGTGACAAAAAAAAATTGCTATAAATAATCAGCTGAGTTTGCGAGAGAAAAATAATTAAAATAATAATGGAAATTGAATAGCACACACATAACGACAACGAGAGAGTTTCTGATCGAAATCGAAAGATTATAATATCGCTTTTGTGCTTCACTTGCGTCATATGAACAAATGTCAAGTTTTCTATATATGTGTGTATATTAAAAAAACACACTCATCCGTTGTTAATTACACGAGTGCCTTTGTGACGCATCACAACTTTGTGGTGGTTTAATTAAAAACAATCTGATAGTGATAGAGAGTGAGAGAGAGAAAAATAAAAAGAGTGAGAGGAAAATTCAATTAAGCTTCACAGCAGTATTTGCGAATGAAAATTAATGAACGTGCACATATATGTGACATGTATGCAAATAATTGTAGCAGTGAGAAAGAGTTTTAAGTGGATTTTCGTTGTCATGGCACCTTTTTGGTATTTTAATCTCATATAATAAAAAGCTTATCAGTAGTCACTCACTGCTGTTGCTGCTATAATGATTTTCAGTTTTTTTTAAACACCGGAACTTGTGGTGCATTCTTTATTATAAAAATACACCGGTTAAATGCGCATGTTCTTTGCAATGCCAAAAAAATTCTTCATCTTCGTCTAAAAGAACAATTTTTTCTACTCTCTCTCACTCGATATTTGTTAATCTTTAATGTGTCTAATGCAGAGATATAGAGACAGTGCTGGAGTGTGCATGCAACTAATTTATGCTATTGAATGCAGGCTTATGTAGGCAGATTATAATTAGCATGTCATTTTTTTTCTACAAATGCTCATCCATGTTTGACTATAGATCTGATAAAGTTTTGCTTATTTTAAGCCAATTAGTATTTGCAATAAATAAAAAAGGTTTTACGAAGGTCAAAACACAACCAGATGCCATATTTTCCACTCATTTGCATTTCAATACGATCAATTTGAATTCCAACTGAGTTTATTTAAAACAAAAAATAACTTTTTTGCGCTTCAGTAAAGCTGTTAAACTGCAACAACAATTGCCACTTGTTGTCTCTCTCTCTAGAATTCACGCTCCTTTTGAAGCTGAAAATTGACGTCAAACAGATGAAAAATTGTAATAAAAAAATTCGCAACAGCGCGCAATTATTTTTGATTAAATAAACAATGGAAAAAATTTTTTTTCATTTGCCTTTCTCACACAATGCTAAAACTCTCAACAACATCATAAAACGGTAAATCCCACAAGAGTGATTAATTGAAACAAATGCAACATCGTCGAGTAGAGTGGATGAACATTGTGATTAATCAAGACATGAAAGTTAACCAAATTAATGTTGATGAGCTGTTGTAGATTAAATCACATTGCTACCACTAAGAATATTTTATTTAATGATTATTGGCCAGTCAATAAAGCGAGAAAAATAATCTTTAACTATTTTAAAAAGCTTCTTATTTAAGCATTGTGACGAAAATGAAAATGGAAGCAAATGTTTGAAGAACAAATGATAATCATTAATAATCCTAATAGAAGCGAATGTTCATGATGGACTGACTGCTTGTTTGAGATGAAAATGAAAAATACCATCAGTTCCATATCATCAAATTTCATTTTACAAATGTACTGTAGAGAGAGAGAGAGAAACAAAAGCGAGCGACAAACAGTGGCCCGCGGAAGGCAAGTAGCAAAAAAAAAAAAGTAATTTATTCAGCAATTTTTTTCCCTCGTTCGTTTTCGCGCTGCTACTTGGTTTAGTGTATAAAGTACTTTGAGAAAGAAGTAGAAGAAAATTGCCCGAAGGTCTTTACATTTAGAGATAACCATACATAATATGTGAATGAGCGCGAAGCTTTAGACAATGTTTATGGTAGAGAGGCGAGAGTGCTAATAAAAACAAATGTGGAAAAGTGATAAAATTTCTTTCTCCTCCTTGACACTCGCTTGGCATTCATAAAAAAAGAATACAAAATGTTGTTTGTGCTACAATTGAAACAAGTTGAAAATCACACAAAAAGCATTCATTTAGTATTGAAATCAATGTAAAATGAAAAGAGAATGGTAGCTGTTAAGATGCTATCATAATTTAAGTTACATACATGAAAATAAAGTTGTTTACGTTGCGATGTTCAAGCAAGTCAACATAATGGTGAAGAGCAACATTGTACATCATTTTGTGAAAAGTAGAGGCTGAACAGACTTAATTATTATCGTTTAAAAAGAGAAAATACTTTTTTTTTTATGATGCGGTTTTAGTCGAGAAGAAGTTAATAAAATTTCATTATCACAGTGCTTGTCGCAACATCATCAATTTTTCTTTTTCACTATTTAAAATCGATTTTGTATTGCAGCAAATTATTTATTCATTGAAGAAAATAGAGTGAAATCATAAGAAATTGCCAGTCAAGTCATAAATAAATTAAATGACAAAAAAAGATTACGGGAAAATTATTGCTTTATTAGCATTTATCGAGAAACTGTTGGGCACTAAAGTTAAACTTTTTTAAACTTTTTACAATTTAAATTGTCAATTGCAAGTCTTTATTTTTATTTATACCACTCAATTGCAATAAAGCGTTTAGAAAACAATGGAAGTGCCAACAATATCAACACTCTCGCGCATACAAAGGCGATTTAATAAATTTTTAAAAGTCATAAAAAGACTTTTTTCATTCATTTACTCATTTGTCATGTTTGTTAGTTTTTCTTTCAACTCTTTTTTTATACGATTATTGTCTCTACAAGCATTAAAATAAAATATGGAAATATTACTATTGCTACTTACATCATTCGCACACAATTATTATGTAGCAAAAGTTTATTAGTCAAATCATGTGTTTTGTCATTCATTCAAGCAAGCAAGCAAGTTTTGAAATGTCATAAAAATGGCAAATGAACATGTCTTGAGCTGCGCAGAATGCTGCATAAAAAAGCGACACTCGATTACATTTTTTTTTATGATGATGTAAATGATGAAATGGGTGACAATTGAAACAATGTTTTAATACCTTCTAAAGACTTATTGTGTGTGAAAAGTGTGCGATGATATGTGACATGTGTATATATTAAATTGTTTTTTTTAGTAAACGACAGCAGTTCTGCATATTTATAATCTTCTTATATTCACAACCCTCTAGTGATATCAAAAAACATAAAAATTTATTGCTGGAAATGGTAAAAAGCTTTTGCTTTTATCTCTTTTTCTCGTTTAAGTAAGACAAAAGACTTTTTTGTCTTTTCAAGAGCAACCAACAAAACGATAACACAAAGTCATGTTGGGAAAGATTTTGTAATTTTTGTCATCATTATGAAATTTAAATTTTTATCTTGTCTCTTTGAGTATCATTAGCATTACTTGAGCTTTTTGACATAATTCTTTTTATAAGTCAAACAATTAATTTGAATCATAAAATGATTGTCTCTGACAATTTCAATTGTTTTTTGACCATTAAAAATTGTCAAAGCTCTTCTTGGTTGTTATTCTAATAAAAATGTTCAAATATGACTGTTGCTACCTTCCACTGCGTGTATTTATAACACAAATCGATGTGAAATGAAATTAAAGTTTTAATTATTCCTCGAGCAGAATCACTCAGTCAAACATTATTCAATTAAAAAGTTTGTCGACGTAAATTTAAAAAAAAAAATGCTGTTCACTTTTATACTTTTGATTGTAAAGCAAAGAGTGTGAGCTAGATGGCAAACATTTAGTACGGTGTGTTTTAATTAATTGTAGGGGCCACAAGTAATTAAGTGTCTAAAAGGGTGGGTACAATGTTCATTTTATGTTCATGCTTTACAATGTAACACTTTGAATTTACGATTTCAACCCCAACAAATGCTCTTTACACAACCAATGAACACAAACACGTGCATGTGAAATTTTTTTTTTTTATTATTTTATTTTTCAATTATCAGCGGCAAATCGTTCGAAAGAAAAAAAAGTTTATTTTTTAATGCTTTACTCTAATAAAGTAATTTACAGTCTGTTTATCGTCTCCAAGTCACTGCCTCGCTTATTGCATTATGAATATTCATGAGAAAAATGAGAGCTGCGTGTCTGTAAATTATTGACAAATTGAGTCAAAATTTATTTCTTGAAAATTTTTTTTTCTCATACCATTATCATTATAATAAAAGAAGAACGTGTACTTGAATTGACGTAAATCATAAAAAAATTACATGATAAGATTAATTTAGTCAGCCGCAAAAGTAAATGTGAATCATAGCTTTTGATAAAAGTTTATTTAAAAGTCACAAAGTCAGAATTTTTATGGTTTGATTTTGAGTGGGTTGTATTTGAAATTAAGAAGTTTTTCACAGAATATCAATAATTACATATTCACGTAGGCGGTAATTCAATCTTTGAAGGTTAAAGAAAAGCTTATAATTTTATAATAATATCAAAACAGATTTTATTTGACGCAAATAGCGAAAAATTTTTCACATTGATAAAGCAATAAAAATAACTTCGGTAGTCCGATTAAATTGGCATCATTCAATCTCTCAATAGCAAATAACAATTTCAATCATGAAGTCGAATTGCTTTTTTTTTCTACTGCTGTTGATTGATGGAATTTAATGAATTAAACCGTTGCAAACAATTCAAATGAAATGAATTCTATCACTATGAACAGATATGTATGAGAGAAAAATCGTGAGCATATTTTGCCGTGAGAAAAGTATTTTAACGCATAAAACATTAATTGACTTCTACTTCTTAATTTCAAGTCAAATAATGAAGAGAAAAGCGAGAGAATTCAGTTGAGTCGTTATGTTTAAATAACACCAAATGTGAATGAGTATAAGAGTGAGTAAAAGGGGGTTGCTGTTGACGTTGGGAGAGGAAGAAACTCATTATGAGTACGACACATCACTTGATCGTCTAATTTGTCTATCTGACGAAGCACGAAAGTGAGCAAGAGTGAGATGAGAGTGGAAAAAATGGTATTTAATTAATATAAATGTTTGTTATTTTTCGCTTCTAGAGCAACACATAGTAGTTTGCCTGTGTAATTATTAATTACACAAAGAGGCGTTTGCTCTTTAGTTACTTTAACATGAAAACTAATTATATGAGATTATTCTTGATAATGAGATTTGGCTTTTGCCGACTTTTATGACGTGAAAGGAAGAAGGAAAAAAATCATTTAAAAACTTTTTCCTCGATTCAGCTTACACTGCTCATACTCTACGGATGAGAAAAACAATGTTCTTTTAAGTGTCGCTTCATAACTTAAGTGCTTAAAGAAAAATGAATTCTCACACAAAATGTGCGTAAGCATTTGAAGAAAAACAACAGAGCACAGAGGGGGAGAAAAGAAATTTTCTCAGTTTACCTTTTTGCTCAACAAACAAAACATAAATCATATGAAAAACATAAATAACAATAAAAATTGTGCGTTGTGAAAGAGTGGAAAATTCTTTTTCTTTCTCCTTCTAGCACCTATTTTCAATGGCCCATAAATTCAATGTTGGTTATTGAAAATTTATATTCTAGCTAAACTTTTTGCACCCTAAGCTTTCATGACGTTCTGTAAATTTCTTTTTTTTCTGATTTTTTCTTTCATTCGCATTCGTTTAGTTGTAAGAAGAAAGTTAATGATGCATTAAATCTTTCCATAACTTGTAAATAACCATTCCATTTATGCTCATGACTCATATTTAGGAAAGCTTTTTTTTGCCTCTTAACTTCTTTGTGTGTTTATAAGTATGAGAAAGGCAAAAACATACATCTATATAAAAAATGATATGAACAATGAAAAATCATCCCAAAAGTGAAAAAACTGTAGTGGAGAATCGCATACATAAATATTGCATAACGCTGCTCTTTCACCATCTTTCTCACATTTCTCAGTGGAGTAAAAATAAAGAGTTCAGGACATTGCTTTTATCAAGCAACACATTGCACAATGTCTTATTTTTTATGACTTCTAATACAGATAAGAAGAGAAAACATTGTATTGCTTTAGCAACTACTTTAAGCTTAGTTGAATTTAACAAATTGAATTTCAACATAGTCGACGAGTAAAAAAGTACAAAACAAAAGTCATTGGTTGAAGCATTTTTTGCATTCTTGAAATACTTTTATAATATCTCTCCTTGCTTTCATGGAATTACGAAAAAAAAATTCACTTTGGCTTCATTTTTCTCTTTTATTCCGCATCACACCATCTTCATGTGTGAGTTCATGGAAGGATGATTATATGATTGCTATTGCTGCTGTTGCTTTGGAACGACTACCGGGCTTTAGCGATACAGAAAAATTCTTTCCCGCTTTTTGTTTTGTTTTCTTCTCGCTCTCTTCTTCTTATTATTCTTGCCACTGATACATTCATATAATCCATTCACGAAATATGTATACATACATGAATTCACATCACAGCAGTGCAACAGAAGTGAGAAGAAAAAAGAAAGAAAAAAAATCATTTCTTGCTATGTTAATGTTGTTGCTATATTAACAATCCTATAATTTATTTTTCGATAGTTTGCAGAAAAAGAACAAAGCTGAGCGGTCAAGATTTGTAAATATTTTATTCATTTACTGTCTTGTATTTCTTTATTCATCATCTCATGTTTCTTCTGTTGTTTGTGTTAAGAATCTACACCTACATCTAAGACATATCACCGCTATTAATAAAGAATGTTTAATAAATAATACTGAATCAAGAAATAATAGAATGTGTCCATATTGTCATTGTTCAAAATAAATTTTGATTATTTTCACTTGCATTTAATTTATTTTTACATAAATTAAAATTTTAAACACGTTGAAGAACTTTATTTTATGATAATATTTTGTTTTTGTTTAAAACAGTGTTGTTATCGTTGATATTTACCGTATGTAGAATTTGTCTACATAGACCTTAGATAATTCCAGCTTGATGAAATAACAAAATGATTTTCTTTAAGAGTTCTTACAATGTTTATTAATAGTTCAATAAAAGAGTTTACACTCTTTTTAAAATCAATCGTCCTTCTAGTATGGTAGTTGTAAGCGGAAAGACTAGAGTCGTGTTCGGACTCGCTCTTTAAAGTCGAACCATGATGATCGAATTTATAATCTAATTCAAACTATTAAAGCAGTTACAAATAAATAGCTCTATAAGGGACAGCACATTGTGCTTCAACATGCTAGTAACCAAAAATACGTTACGTTTTCCGCGTTACGTTTGTAGCGCGATAAAAGCAAGTAAACGGAAAGCATAACGTATTTTTGGTTACTCGGGGCAATTTTGAATTTTTCTGTTCAGATTTTAGATGTAGTTGTGTTTAAAAACATTTGTGAAATTTCGCGGAATTCTATGCAACATCGATTTACGCGGAATTTTGTGGAATTGTGCATAATTCCGCGGAATTCCGTCGGGTGAATGACCCGCTTCCATTATTTCGCCTACGTAGACAATATCAACACGCAGACAGATTTACTTGTAAATCAATGTAGACATGTAGACATCTATGATAACAACACTGATTTAAAAATATCAGAATTTATCAAAAATGCATAGCACGAAAAAATTAATTGTGTTGGTTTTAAAATATTCCATTATTTCATGATACGAATTAATATTCTTTCTTATATGTATATTTGATACCCGCATTTCAGTCATTAAACAATCTCTTAGATCTTTTTATATTCTTAACAACGATTATCATACATAAAACGATAGAATATCACTTATGGCATCACACTAATCATCTTTATGTCACGTGAATGAACGAGAGGGCGAAACGAGAGAAAAATTTCATCAAATCTCATCACATGCTTATACCGCACGTTGTGTGTTCGCGTCTTCTCAAATTTGTTATCTTAATTTGACGATTATTCCATTCCCTTTCTATCCTGCTTATTCATTTACTTACTGAATAAGTTCTCACATGAGAAATTCCACACGGCGGAAAAGGCTGTTTGTGTGTATATTAAATAAGTAACTGAGTGAGTGAATGGTATGTTAAGCCACTATTTGCTTACACACTCATCAATTTGAACGAAAGCGAGCAATACACGCACATGCTACATATGGTGCTGATGCGGGGTATATGCAGAGTATGTCTAATAATATGGTATTAAATGCGAGTTTCATCGCCATCCAGCCAGCCCCAAAAATAGCATGTTAGCGCGGTGAAAACGAGATTATTTTTTTTTCTTTCCTTTCTCACTCTCTTTCTTCGTTGTCATTATTTGCCGACGATTCAAGAAGCCTCATTCGCTCATTGAGAAAAAGAAAGACGAATAATGGTGTAAAAGAAGAGATATGTATGTAAGCAATCTATTGATATAGATCTTAATAGGCTGAAATTGGATGGAAAATAGCTATGGCAATGATTACAGTCTTATCTTTTTCGCATCTCTATTACTAATTATAGATAACACAGTAAATGGAAAGAACAAATTTCAGCAATATATTAAGAGAAAGAAAATTCATTATTTATCAATATTTTGACCCTTAAAGTCAAAATTGACCCATAGAACTCATCAGAACGCAGCTTGAACACTGAACTTTTTTCTAAATGAAGATAAATAGATTCTGCAATTTATCCCACGATATGATTGTTGCTCTTAACAACAAGCCCACCACCATTGAATATATTCATATTGTAACAATCAATCAATCATAGCACAGCACCTAAATGACTTAAACAATCCACGAACATCACTTGAGCACGAAAAGACATTAATTTCTTAATTAATAATTTCATGTAGCTAAAATTTACCGAAAACAAAAATGCAGAGCTTCAAGCTTAATTACACCACATTATAAATCTTTTATAAACATTTAAAAAATGAACCTATATATGGGGACGACAAGCGAACGAGCGAGAGAAAAACTTTCAAAACCATTTAATGTGTATTTCTTTAATAATTGATGGCTGTTTTTTGTTCACTTACAACTGCAATGATGACGATGAAGGCATGCAATGAGATTTTTTTTTATTATTGTATAATGAAACAGTCATGAGCACAGGTTTTTAGCTTTCTTTTTTGGTGTCTTGTGGCTGCTACATGCATTGAGTAAAAAGTTTTTCTTATCATAATCAGTGGCGAAAGTTTGTCTTCTTTTGTATGATTTTGCTTTTGCTTTTTTTTAAGGTTTCCGGTCTTTGAAAGGACTTTTGAGAAATTTATTTTCCTTTCAATACAGAAGCAGAATGAAGTGTGTAAAAAAAGTGCTTTAAATTGCCCATTTCCACATCCTTATGTCGTTTATATACTTTATTCAAATCAATGTCATGGAAATCAGTTTCCGCCTTTCATATAATTCTTTATCATTGATGGTCCCTTTTACCGACTTAAACAAGTTCAGTAAATGTCAATTGGAAAATAAAAATCAATTCGCTCTTTTTCTTCGCTTTTTTTTGCCTTTCAATTCACTCCATTGAGATGAGATTAATCGATAACCTCCGTTTATTGCCGCCGTAACAACAAGAAAAGCCGTTTCCAATCAATTACGTGAAATCTTTGCCAATTAAGTGTTTTTCTATCTCAGTCTCGTTTTATATTCATTTAAGATGATTGACTAATTTATTGTGAATTTATTCAGCAACATCTTGTTATACTTAAAACTCTAAATGATTTATTTGAGTTACGTATTTGCAAATGAGCTCATTTATGAAGAAAACAATTAAGTTTAAGCGTGAACATGAAGCATAATTTTCTCTACAAAAATTTATCATAAAAGAGAAAAAAAAGCAGCACATGTCATGATGAGATCTCACGATAGAGGGAGAAAAAAAATATGTCGACATATAACAAGCATAATTCATTATATATTTGTTTGCTTAATTTCGCTCTCTCTCTCTCTCTCTTGTTTGTGTCTACACACTGACATTTGGACATTTTTGTGCAGTATTATCAATTAAACGATAGCGATAATATAAAATGCGAATTCTTTTCATTTTCAGATTAAGAAACATTTTACAGCAGCAGGAAAAAGAGAGAAAGAAATTTGTTCTGTTTAATGTTCTGTTTCTCGCTTGGTAATTTCAACGAACTGATAAACGGACGAGCGAGCAAGCAAACATTCCATAATAATACAGGAAAACAAAACGATTGTGATAAGAGAAATAATATACAATACATGAGAACAAATTTCTGTTCTTAATTGAGAAAAATCATAAAAAAAAATCAACTATACATATATATGTGTGTATGTTTGCATCTCTACATAAATTAAATTAACGAACAGGAAAAAGAAAAAGAAGAGAAAAAAGGCACGAATGCCACAAGACAAGAAGGAATTTTTTTCACATTTGAAATAATTTATTTTTAATGATTTATTATTTCATTTATTCAACATTGTGTCCCTTTTATGTTCTTTCTTCTTTGAGCACATACACAATACAGCAACATAAACGTCTACGTTTATCGTAATGCAATTGAAATAAAATAAGACAAAAAAAAAATAAATCAAAGTGAAATATTTTCTCTTCAATCATAGCTTTATAAAAGTAAAAATAAAGAACTTTTAGCTATACATATATACTGTGAAATTTTTTTGTTATGAATGTATAAAGAAGATATATAAAAAGTGTTATATTTGTTGCTGTTAACAAATCAAAGAAGATAAAAGAAAGTGATGAAAATTTTGTATGTTATTGAGTTTTAAAACTCAAAAAAAGTAATAATGAAAATTAACAATTGCAAATTGTGTGAAATTTATGATGATCAAAAGCTGTCAAGTGACAAGACACAGCCTCAATTTTGTCGTCATACCGCTGCTACTTTTCTCTCACAAACACAATTAGCGCTCGCCTTTCATCTACTTCGAGGTAATTATTTTATAATTTTCATTAGCTTCACTCCATTTCGATTAAGTAAGAAATAGAATCTCATTCGTTGCGGACATCAATCAATTTGCTAGATAGATAGAATAAGAACTAACTATCTGCCTTTGTTCACGCTCTGACAGCTCATTGACCTGACCTTGTGTTTGTATTAAAAGTCATGTAGATTTCAATAAGTATCATTATCCAAAAAAGAAAAAGCAAGAAACACGAAATGAGAAGGAAGAGAAACTTCCTCCTCTAATTATTAATGTCTATCATTTTCTGCACACACATCGCTCTCTTTTTCTTGGTTGTCGTTCATAAAAAAGCAAAGAAGCGCTCTCAATGATATCTCATCACTTCGATCTTGTTCCTTCATAACAAAAATTGGCACACAAAGTGTGTTTTTTATAGAGTTGGAAATTGTCTGATTGTTTATATTATGTGAACTTAACTAACAACGACAAGACACATTGCGAAAGGAAAATTTAGAGAGATACAAAAATTTTTATTATCTTTTCGTGCTCATAAAAGAAGAAAATTTTGTTTCTTTAATGAACTTTTGAGGAATTTCTATATATCTCATGAAATGCTACTTTTTGTGGTTGACTTAAGTGAGATATATTCAAAAGATATTCATGTACTCAAAAAGGTACAAAAATAAAATAAAGAAATCGACCTTTGAATGTTCTCTTGCCCTTTTACGCGCTAACAGAGTCACCACATCAAAAAATTTGACCAGAAAAAGCCGAAAAAGCAAGAGAGAGAGGCCACCATTTAGAATGAATGAAATCGTGAGGGCCCTTTAAATGTTTATTTAACATTCTTTTGCTTCTTTTCTCATTCTCGCTCTCTTTCATTCTTCAATTCCTGTTAAATCGCTTCGTTGGCTCTGAAAACAATTAAGCGAGCGCAACAGAAAGTTAGAGAGAAAGAAATTCTTTTATAAAATGTGAAAAAGAAATGTTCTTGTACTACAATTACCATAAAATTTTAACTCCAATGGAATAATCATCAAATAAACTACCGTCTTGTGTTGAAACAGCAAAGTTTTACAGTGTGAAACCCAAAAGAGCTGAAATTTTCGACTATTAAAACACAATAAATCAAATGAAATTTTTATTGTTAATTTCTTATAGATTTTTCCAATAAGCCATTATTTTTCACATTAGCAAACAGTTTTTCTTTCCTTTTGGAATCAAGGCCTAAAAACTCTTTAATTTCAGTTTGTTTTCGATGGTTTAATCAAAAAACTACATTTTATTCAGTTCAATTAAAGTTAAATAAAACAGAAATGATCAAGCTTTAAGCCAATAATGCTTTATTGAAGTTCTACAAAAAACTAGAAAAATCAAAGAGTTTTCAGGCCTTGTATGATATGAGCCTTTTTCCTAACTTTAATGGGACTAAATTATTGCACAAATTTTTCGGTCTTTTAAGCATACATTGAATCTTAATATATTTTGTGTGTCTGTCATCAATTTATGACTTTCTAGAAAGAAGAACTTCTTTATCTGATAGTCTATATAAACATCTTTCTAAACTCATGCAAAAATGTGTTAGAGAGAAGGAAAATTTATCCATAATTTAAATAAACATTTACAGTAAGCAATGTATATGTACGAATATGTGTAGTTAGTTCGTTTACCTTGAGTCACATAGTAATGTAATGTGGTAAGAAGTAAGCAAGCAAAAGCGTGCTATTTATGAAAGTTTAAATAACTCTGAAGACTTGTCAATAAAGTTTACGTGATTATGTAATATTATCATGCATGAGAGCATGAGCACGAGATAGAGAGCTTGGAATTTAGCGATAAATCTGCCAATTTTCATATCCTTCATTGGTTCATTACAATAAATATTACATAAATTCACAACACACCGAATGTTTTGACCTTTTTCATGTTGTTCGTCTCATAAAAAATTATTTGATCGAAAATAAAAGAGGCATGTAAGAGGCATTGAGTCAATTTACAAGAAAAAAAATTAACATATCATGCCTTTTTCTTTTATTTATACTGCTTCGGTCACTGATGGAGATAAACATATCATTTCTTCATCTTCTTACTCTTTCTTAATGTTGGGTCTTTTTCTTTATGCAAAAGATTTCATTCAATTTATCAGACATGGGAATTTCTTTTTATACAAATTTCTTCTTCTTCTTCTTCTTATATGATGAAAATCAAAACTTCTAGGTGTCTTTACTTAGCGTCATATGCGTGTGAAGTAGATATGTTAATGAAGACGTCAAGGAGTTGAGTTGATGATAAGATTCAAAAAATCTTTTCTTCAATTATTATTCACAAGAGTGGAAAGAAAGACGAAACTTTCATCAGTTCTTCTCATTCTTCAATTGTGCAAGTGAAAGAATGAAGAATCATTTATATAAATTATTCAGAGAATAAGATGGAATTTAAACATGCCATATCTTAATCTTTAAGGTTTTATTCACTCGAGTGAGTCTCCGGTACTTCAACTAGCTATCTTTCTCTTTCTCCTTCTCTTGTATACTTGTTAAAGTGAAAAAAATTGTTATTATGAGTAATTTTTAAGGAAGAAGCAGCATTCTGACAGAAAAAGTGTAGGACAGTAATTAATTCTTAATTTAACGAAAGCCAGAGGAGTTGAAAACAAATGGTCATTTTATGGTAATTAGACGCAATAGAATTTCCAATGGCATTTCTCTCGAGAGTACTTTCTTGCTATTATATTTAACGCCGCCGACGCCTGTGTGAAAAAAGGCGCATTTCATTTGCTATTTTGTTGAGTGCGGTGAGAGCGATAATTAATTTTAATTTTCATTGCCTTCTGCTTACACTACTAGGAAATTTTTTTTTTTCTTTATTATTCATTCTGCAAGTACTTCTAATTTGCTTATTTTTCACACTATTCACTGTATCGGACATTGTTCTTTTTTCATAACATATAATTTTCTTTTTCTCTATGTAAATTTGCTAAGCAAGGATGAAAAACTGCAAATAAAGATACGACTGACAGATTGTGGTGTGCTTCCTTTTACAAGCCATTTTTATAAACATAAAATCCAATTTATCACCACGACTTGTCATCGTTCAACTCTGAAAACATCATAACATCAGCAGCATTGCAAAGGAGTGCTTCATAATAGCAAGTTATTAATTTTCGTTAACCGCATTACCAGACAAAAAACACAAAAATGTTCTCTTCTCTCTCTCTGACTTTCTTTTTTTTTCATTTAATATTTTTGATACTGACAAAATGTTTTCGCGTCGTGATTTTTTTTAGCACATTCATGTGATGAGAAATGTTTATGTTGTGCATAAAAGAAAGAAGAATTTATGTTTTTCTTTAACAAATTCATTTCAAAGAGAGAGAGAAAGAATTACTTACACCTCATGTTATTTGAAAATCTATTAATTACATACGCAAAGTCAACACATTCTTTTAGATCAAATGTTTTGCTGATGTTGCGATAATGATTTCAGTGATGATAATGAAGAAGAAAATTGAAATTTATGAATATTTCATATTTCAATTTCACAATCGATGATGATGAAAGGATCAATTTGCTTGTAATCATTAGACTGATTTTTTATCATAAATAATGAATATTAATATTCATCTGAGAATTACATTAACCTCAGCATTGAACGCAGGGAATTGTTCATTGAAATAATTTAGCGAATTTTTCGACTTCCGCAATTTGTCAAGAGTGGAGGCAGCGAAAATCTCTTTTCTTTTTTGCAGTCATGCGAAACGAACAAAGAGTTGTGTGAAGGCATGTAGGTTAAAACGGCAAAAATATTTATCATCCAAAAAGCAGACGAAGAAGTAAATTTCGCGAATAAAAAGAAATCACTTAGGCAACATACTTACACGTTTACCTTACTTACGTTATGAGAAAACGATTGCCGTTTAAGGAAAATTTAAAGTCTGTTTTGAATTTTAAATTTGTTATTGCACATTTTGTTAATTATTTTCTTAATACTATTGTTGTATTTAGCAAAAAAAATAATTAATATTACAGTAATTTGAGATTTTATTCGCATTCTTCTTATTAAAGAAATTCGTGAGAATTCTTTTTTTATACAGATCGTGTTCTTTATGCTCTTCAACTGTTCTCGCATAACGCATTGACATCCAACCTTATTACAAATACATGTTTTAACAATTATTTCTTCTCTCTTTTTGTTCGCTTTTCTGCACACAATCAGTTCATGCCACCCAATACCCAATCACATAAATTCATCCAAATGGACTGCTTATTTCTCTCTTCTTATTCATGTGCCTCTTTCGCTCCGTCACTACGTGTTTTATTTATGATTCAAAATAAAGGAGAGAATAATAATAAAAATTAATACCTTTATGTGTGTAGAATGTACACTCTTTCTCTCATTCTACTCGCTTATTCTGTGTGCAAATATTCATTACGAATTAATGTATATTCTGGGACAGTTCGAGAGTAAATTTTATTATTGGATGAATATTAAGCGCTATTAAAATACATTAAGTTTCAAGCGTTTTTACAGAATATTAATGCTGACAGTAATGTATGAAAATTATAATCACATTCATTTATAATATTGAATGCGAGAGAGAGTTAGTTTTTTTGACTCTATATTCATCTATTAATATATATAGTTGACTAATGTCTGAAGCTACCAATTGCAACCAATTGATACTAATTGCTATCTAATATTTATTTTTAATGTTTTGATGCTCAACACAGAAATTTGTATTTTAATGCTCAGCATTAAGTGTTTAAGTGTTTTAATGCTCAGCACAAAGTGTTTGAGTGTTTTAATGCTCAACACTAAGCCTTAGATAATAGGAAAAA
Organism: Polypedilum pembai; assembly: GCA_014622435.1. Classification (NCBI taxonomy): domain Eukaryota; kingdom Metazoa; phylum Arthropoda; class Insecta; order Diptera; family Chironomidae; genus Polypedilum; species Polypedilum pembai. The sequence goes on from JACWBX010003684.1 coordinate 87,350, forward strand.
TCTTTAGTGTTAAGCACTTATTAATTGAACATTAGAATGTTTAATTTAATTTTTGAGTGTTTCAGTGCTCACAATTTAATATTTGTTTATTTTATTACTAATGACTGATAAGTTTTGGAAAAAGAGGTCCGCAAAATAGTCCGAATGTACTAGTAAAGTAATAATTGGAACAGCAAAATGAACTCTCTAATAAGTGACACACAACAATTTTCAACTCAATTTTATTGAATGCAATTCAGTCAGAAATTTTCTCTTTTTTGTGCCTGCTAGCCACGACCAACAGAGAGAGAAAGAGAGTTTCTGCCTTCAGTTCGTGCCGACAGAAAATTGAAATCGAGGCGAGATAAAGGCATTTTATAATAAAAAAAATATATCGGTGTAAATACATATAATAAAATCACTTTTTTCTTCGAAATGCTAATTATGAAATACTTACCAGTTGCTTTTAGCGATAATACTATAAAAGAGAAAAATAAAGAATGTAAGTAATGAGATGTAGTTGATTGACTAGAAATGAGGGACAACATAAAAAGAAAATGAAACATTTGCACTTTTTTCGCTTTAAAGAAAGTAATTAATGCCAAAAGCAGTATACTTTTAATTAATTTGAATATTGCAATTTTATAATGAAGCTATTGCTGCTGCTGCTGCTGCTGCTATATCGACCAATAAATCTCTTTTAATACATTCCCACTCTTCTTTTTGCTGACTAGTAATTGCTGTTTTGAAACCTGAAGCGCTTTTATAGCCACAACAGATTAATTGATTATAAATAATAAACATTTAAGCAACTTAAATAGGAAAAACAAGTAGTTTTTTGTTCACAGCTATTGAGCGACTTGAGTCGGTTATTTATTTTCTTGCCTTGTAAACTCCACCTTTTTGTGCACGCAGACAAGTAATATCGCGAAAAAACTATCTCTTATAAAACGCAAGCAAGTAGAGAGCGAGTCAGGCAGCAAATAATGTTTGTATGCAATTTCTGAATTAAATTCACGAGAAAATGAGAAGAGCAAGCAAGCAAGCAGCAAAATCTGCTTGTTTTAATCTGTTTTGTCGATATCCATTAGTATTCAATTGAGTCGAAATGGGGAAGGAAAACATGTAACATTACAACAATTTACTGCACGGATGCCAAGAGAGAGAGCTAAATGAAATGTTGATTTTACCATTTATATATAAATTCAGCCGGTGTTTTTCTGTTGCTTACGTTATCATTAACAATATGGATTTGTTGTACTCTCACGAGTCTGTTTGATGAAAAATTAATTTTGTTATTTATTTTTACATTTCTTGATAGTTAATTGAATTAAAATTCAGGTAGATTGCACAGCATAGATCTATAACGAATGAGATTCACAGCGACTGCAACTGACACAGATAAAAAACTAATGGCAATGAATTGGCATAATAAATATCTCTCGCTGACCGAAACACACAACATATGGAGCACGATGCGACACACAGACACATTTAGCATTTCAATATTTTATCCAATCTATATAGCATTCTTTCACTCGATGCTTGTACTTTTTGTGCCTCACAAATGTCCGATAGTTAAGCTCTAGAAGAAATTTATCCCACTGTTGCGGAAGCTAAAAATCAACCTTTCTACAAATTCATTTTATTGCAAAACAACAACAACAACCGAAAAAATAAAAATATCACAGAATCTCCATAAAATAATCTACTTGTGACTTGTAAATATGAGAATAGCACTGGCTTGCTTGTTTTATGAGAGTATTATCGCTCCAGTTTACATATTTCTTTTTTCTTTCTTATCTCGCGACTATAAAGCCGTTAGAATGAGTTTCAAATAAAAAGAAAATCATATGCTCTCTGCACTCATAGAATTATGCTGAACAGAAATAATCGTAAAATATTACCATAAATAATAAATCATCACTTTAGGCCTCGTTGCTCCAATTTCATTACTACGCCATGAGCTATGATTCAATGTGAGAATTTTTGAGAGGACTCATAAAATTTTTGTGTTGTTTTTGTTTCTGACTAGAGGGTGTTGTGTGATTTCAAGCATATGTGAGTGGGCGAAAAGAATTTTTTAGTCTGAAAAAGATTTATTCATATTTGATTCTCTTTGTCTTTTACATATGTATGTGACTTATTTAAAACACTAAATTTCATCTGGTTATTTTAAATAGCATTGAGAATGAAAAGAATTTTGTTCTTTCTCTTGATGATTCAGCTGAATTGAATTTCATTTCAATTTTTTATGTTCATTACGATGCTGCTCTCTTTTTTTACGAGAATGAAAAAAAATAAATTTCATTTTATTGTTAGCCGAGAGTGAGACAGAGTGGAGAAATGCCATAAATACCATTTTAAAGTGGCATTTAAAGCGATTAAATTGTTATGTAGTTTATTTCAGTCACTCGATATTGTTATCAATGTTTATTCTTCAAATGCAGTCAAGAAAAAATAGAAAAGTAAAACTCATCCTTCACAAAATAAGAAAGCTTATAACAAACTTTTCATCTTTTTTAATACTTTTGTTTTACATCAAATTTTACTAGATAAATAACTTATTCAAGAGATTTTTATTGAAAAAGTAACCAGTAGATTTTACTAAAATAATTTTAGTCCAAATTTGCTCTATTTTAGAAAGAAATAAATCAAAACAATTTCTATAATCTTTATAAAATTACTAACACCTTTTATACAGTCGACATAATTATAATTTTAATGAATTTCAATTATTTCCATTGAATTTATGTTAAATTATTTTTGTACTAAATGTGTACTAAATTTTAATTTTCGTACAACTTAGTCGAATTTTATTAAATTGTTTAATTAATGTCTAAATAATTTTATAAATAATTAAAATTATTGCTAATATTACTAAAAAATAATTAACTTTAATTTTACCTCATAAAAAAGTAAACATTAAATTTTTCATACAATTTGCACAAAAATTGAAAAACTTTTGATCTTATTCACAATGTGCTATGTGTGTGTGTGCATATGAAAAAAAGAGCTAAAAACTTTTCCTTTATTGGTTATGAAATGTGAACAAAAAAACTTTTTTTTGAGTGAATAAAATATGATATACGAATGTGCACTTGTCTCGACAACAACAACAGCAGCAGCAGCAGTAAAATTGAGAAGAAGGACGACAACGAGTTTGTGCATTCGAAAATTATATAGCGATGAATTGTGGGATCAAATTACACTCAACTCACTCATTTCATATCTTTTAGTTCGAGTCTCCTGCGGCGCTAAAAACCGACATAAATTCACATAACTCGTATCTCATTTCTGCAGCAATTCCCCAATTAGTGAATGTGTGTATATATGGTGTGAGATTGCAACAGTGAGATAAGATTATAATCATTTATGTCCTAATGACTTTGTACACATCTCATGAAAAATATCGTCTGAAATGTGCCCTGGAGTGTTCATCTCTTTATTTTAAGTCAAAAACAAATAGTCACTTGCATTCATTTTTAGTTTCATTAAATTTTATTTGCAAACGAAAAATTAATTCTCGCGTTTTCTACAAACATTCGAGCAAAAATGTTTATGGTTTTGTAGCATGCAAATGAAACCAACAAAAATTTAGATCAAAATGCATAAATATATCAAGTAGAATTTACAATCATGTAATATGATGCTTAGTTACGTATTCAACAAGTTCTATCCTCTGCCATTATACACATTCACTCGTTTTCTATTGTATACAAAAATCATACGGAACTATCGATACAAATTTCTCTCATATGCATACATTATGAACAGACAGACAGTGAGAAACAGGCATTCTCTCTTTTTTTCAAATGAAAAAGTCAGGAAAATGCGAAACATTTATTTCTACCCTCAAAAACACTCCAGTGGGAAATGTCAAATTGACCCCTATACAGCTCTAAATATCTTTCCTCCTTCTAGTTGCTATATACAAAAATCTAATGTAATAAGCATTCATTATCATGAATTCAGTCCGCATTCTCTCTTTGTTGTTTTTGCGGTAAAATAGAGATGGAAAATTAACATAAGCAATTACATTTATTGTGTTCTGCAAACGATTGTTGTAAAAACTGGCCAGTAACAATTTGCTTGATGAAAAAATTTCTTTTTATCATTATGCAAACATTTTTGCCTGTGTGTGGCTTATTCAATATTGATTGATGAACATTCACAATCATACTTTGTATGCAACTCAATTAATCTCGCCCTCAATAATTATGACATTGAATGTAAAGAGAAAGAGAGAAAAATTGACAGAGTGTGTGGGCAGAAGTAGCATCATAAGAAGTCGGAACTCTCTTATTTTATATTCAAAACATTCACGCTCGGACTTTCAATGATTTCTCGTTCTTTATCTCTCGTTTTAAATTTTTTATTATTTAATTTCTGTTCGTGTCTTATCTTATCTTGAGATTAGATTGATGTGATGTTTTTTTATTTTATCCAACGTAGTCATTTGGTCAGTATTAATTTATTTTTGTTGTGCTATCTTAAGTGGTGCGTGATATTTTTTTTCACTTATTTAAATTTATAAAAAAGAATGAGACAGAAAGAATCTGATGTCTTCTTTTTATAAGAACATAACAATTTACTTTATAAATGATGAAGTAAATTATATTTTCACTTTATGCCTCCCTCGTTGCAAAAGATGTTGAGTGTGGTAATTTTCACAACGAGAATTCTTATGTCCAAAGGCAATTTCCTGCTAAATTTATGCCAATAATCATCATAACTTTTCATATGTACACGTTCTTTAGAGATTGAAAGTTGTAAACTAATTTAATTTGACTTAATTTGAATTTGATTTAAAATGACATTAAATTGTTGACAGTTGATTATAAAATAAGCAAATAATGATTGCATTGCATGCCAAATAAAAAGTCTTAAAGAGTTTTAAAGCTGTGATAATGATGAAAGTGACGCAGATTGTTATCCAAAAGAGATATTGTTGTGCAAACACAAGGAGCAGAAGAAAAAAAATTTATCATGATTAAGTGTGCTCGCAAATTACTCCTTCTTCAACTGTTTCTTTTTTAATAAGCCTACAAACAGAAGAACAGTAGCTGTTGATGTATTTCACTTAAAAGTCATTTATACAAAAAGAATTTCTTTCTGACTTCTTTTCTTCTTCTTCTTGTTGGTGTTTTTGAAATCGCGCGAGATGAAAATTAAATAAATACAAGAGAGAAAAAGAAATTGTAATAGCAGCGAGAAATAGCGCATAATGTGAAATAAGGAGATTGAAAGAAGAAGAAGAAATTTGCTTTTAAATAAGGCGAAACAAGCTCGTTTTTATTTCTCTTTGTTGTTGTTGATGATGATGATGAAGAAGAAGGCGATGAATGAGGAGGAGAAGAAATGGCATGAGAACGAACAGCAGCAGTAACAGCAAAAATCAAACAAATGAAGCAATAATATTCCCTTCTTTTATTCTTACTTATTCTTCTCATTAATTGCTTGCGATTTGTTTGATGAGACTGCTAATGTTCTTCGAATGTATTTCTTTCTTTCTCTCGCTCGCTGTATGTCGACTGATTTATTTTAATTTCCTCGATTTCTCTCTCTCTCTTCTCCGCCTTTCCAATTCACACACGAAACAATCGAGACTTCTATACTTAACTTAACATTTTTATTGTTATACATTGATAGTCAACTTTTCTCATTATTATTATTATTTCAATTCAATCAATGCCTCACGGCTATTCGACATTAAATGATATGTAGATTATGAAAGCAATCGATAATTTATTGCATGCTTTTTGCCGAAAAAAAAAAGCCAATTTATATCATAAATATGTGAACGTGAAGAGAGTCATCATCAGCACAGTAAAAGCATAAAATTGAAGTTAATTGAGATCTTTTGATCATTCACCGATTCACAATTACTAAATGTTGGTGGTGAGAGAGCACTATACTTCATGAATAAAGTCCATTATAGTCAATTGCGGGATGTTCATGTTGAAGGACATTTTGGAATATTTCATTGAACTTAGACTCGCTCATTTTTTTTGTTCTATTATGCGATTATGTTCTTCTTTTTTTCTCATTTTCTATCTACATACCTCTCGTCGCTTTCGAGTTTGTAAAAACTACTCAACGTTCTTTTCTATTATATATTTTTTTTTGTAACTTTCATACCATACAATGAGCACACACAAAAAAAAATAAAATTTAGAAAAAATAACTCGAGAGTATTGTTGTTGCTTTGCTCTTTGCCTTTTATCTCTTATTCGTGTTCTGATGCTTGTTTAACGTTCCACGCTTCAATATTTCTTTTCTAATTTCAATTTGACGATGTAAAATTCGTGAGTTATCCATATAAATTAGAAAAACAAACGATCGACTATTTATATTGATTTCATCATGATGTCGTCGTAACAAGGACCAGTTAACTTCGATTCAATTAGGATAAAATTCTTGCAAATTGCATTTTTTTTTTAAAAATTCAGTCAACATGACGCAAGTGTCGCATTTATTAAATTAAAAGTTTATTGCATTCCAAACATTTTTCACCATACCGGGCTGTTTGGTTCTCTAACTTGGTAACAAAATGAGCAGTTCACTGTTTCAATAAGTATATGTGTGCGGTATGTGAATGTACATATAAAGTATGAAAAATTATTATTATTATTCAATTTGTTTCTCGCTTGCTTTTCTCTTCAACAACAGTGCGAGCAAGAGAGAAATATTTTGTATGTACACATAAGAATTGAAGAGTTATTCTTCATGTAATTAGATATACACGAAAATATAATGAAAAAATAAGCGAAAAAGAAAGAGAAAAAAAAACTATTTGAATGTCATTGACTTTTCGCTTGATGGCGCAAAATGAACACACAAAAAAAAGAACTAAAATTGAATAGAAATTTATATATTTTTATATGATGGTGATGATGATGATTAAATAAGAAGTTTGCCTACTGATGACTACTCGTCTTTTTGCCTTTTACCAACATTTCGTCTGTTGGTATAAAAGAGAGGGCAGAAGGAAGTCAAAATCACATTAGATTCGATTTTAATTTTTATGGTTTAAGTGAAAATTGCTCGGGTTTCTCTACTTCTTTTACAACGGTCATTAACACAATTGTTTTTTCACATGTTCACTCTTCCGTTCTGCCGGAATTAACAATTTTCTATCGTCTGGAAATTTTACTAGATTGAAATTAGTAAGGCGAAGCAATGATTGCGGATGCTCTCTGTGTGATTTAGATCTTTGCTCGCTTAGTTACCTGCTTTAGTTTGAAGCTAGAAGAGCTTGAGTTCTATGAACTTTATAATAAAATTTCAAAATCATAACGGAAACATCAATTTAATCTCTAAAAAAAAAGTGATGTGACATTGAGTTCAAGTTGAGAAATAAAATAAAACATATGGCATTTAGTTGTGACAATGTTTCAAGCATCTTCATGCATGCCACTATTGATTTTGATGGATTATCTTTGTAGAAATGTGTTTAAATATAAACAAGAGGGTGAGGAATGTGATGAATGTATATTGCTGATTTATAACGTGTAATTTTTTACAATTGTAAATATTACAGGAATGTTTCTTGTCTTCCAATGTATGCAAGTAGCAAGCAAATAAAAATATTTTTATTTTATTTTCGATTGTCATCCTGAGGCTATGTCATGCATGAAACGAGATGAAAACAGATTTTTGATGCTGCTTTTTTATCATAAAGTCTTTTTTCAATATTTTCCTTCTCGTCATCGTATGTCATGTCATTTCTAGCTGTTGATGTATTATTCACTGCACAAACTTTGGTTCTTTTCTCATACATTGTGATGTGATGTATGTGTGACTTTGAGTATCATATCATCATAAATTAATTTATCTTGAAACTTTGCATAACAGCTCAACTACTGTTGTTGCTACTGCTGCTTGCATTTTTTTATTTTATTGTAGTCAGTCAGTAATTTGATGAATTTTTTAAAATGTGCATAAATGTGTGTTCGGTTTGGCATTTCAAACAAATTAGCACTCGTTAAAGCGAGCATAAAATTCCTCCTTTCGTTTTAATTAAATTAGACATTCTTTCATGTCTTTCATGACGTGAAATGAGTTGTTATTTTGTCGAGTCAAATGAATGAGTGAGATTTATTGAACTTTCTCGAGATGTTTAAATTAGCTTAATTCACTTCTTGCCATAAAGAAAATTCAATTAAATCAAATTGATGACTGAATCGGACATAAATTGTCTTGAAAGAGAAGATAAATGTAGTTAATGCTCCTACCTGTGCTGTTTGCTGACCAAACGACCCGATTTTACTCTTTCTTTCTGCTTCTGCAACATTGCAATTTAAAATAATAGTTAGAGAAGAAGCACATAAAGTCAGAATATATTTCACAATGTATGCAACTCGTTGTTTGTTGGAAAGCATAAATATGCTCACTTTCAAAAGCCATTGATAAATCGTTGAAGAATTTGATCATAAATTCTATCTGCTTCTCGCTCTACGGGCTTCCAATTTTGAAATTTATATGCATTTTGCTTATCGTAAATAAGCATATTCCTTATGCTACATGAATACTGTATTAAATTTTATTACCTCATAAGAATGTCATTGGCTTGTGAAAGAAAAATTGATAAACTCAGGAGCGTCGCTTACTTGCTTAAAAAAGCAAATCGATAAGCACTGAAGGGCAAACAATAAGATTAGAATCTGTGCTAAATTTACAACGCGTGCAAAGCTATAAAAAATATTGCAAAACTCTCTTCCTTTATCTTATCACAACACAAGCCGAAAGTGGTTTATTTATAAATTCGGCCTTTATCACAAAAAAAAGTATGAATCACATGACTGTGTAATCGCTCTATCATTACCCATATGTGTGTGCACTTTATAAGCGACAAGTGAATGTGAAAATGAATTTCCCTCTTGAGTTATTAAAAATAAAAGCGAAAAAACTTTTTTGCAGCTCTATTCATGGCCATTTGTTAACAGTCAGTTTGATGTTGAGGTGTTTTACAACCCAAACGCGCGAATAAGCTTTTTGATTGTTGGAAATTCAAGTGGAAATTTTTTTTTCTCATCGTCATTGCTATTAACACGATGAACACTTGTCGACACTTTTGTATATATTTCATACCATACTCTCACTGTAATGTGGTTTCTCACTTTGATTCTGTGATTATAGCATACAGTTAGTGCAGCGGGTAAAAAGAAAAAAAGCAAACGACTAAATGTATATGAATAATTATGAACATTCATTCAATTTCTGATGCTGCTGTTACTGCTGTAAACTGGTGATGATGATGATGTGCTAGTTACATGAAATGCATTTTCATTCATTCATTTTAAAAACTTTTCATTAAACACTTTGAATTCTGCTGCTGTTGCAGCTTTGCATAAAGCTGTGAAATTAAATTAATTTAAAATGCGAAACAGATTAGTTTGCTTTACTTCATCTAAGTATACATTAAGTGCCTACAAATTTATGTACTTTAGTCTCGCAACATTTATTAAACTAATTTCACCTCCTCTTGCCTTTATTCGACTGTTGCTTTCATCAATTCAATATTTTTTAGTTTGTTGACTGCGACAACAGTTGTAATAATAAAAACAAATCGCAAGAAAAGTTATTTTTTCCGCAAAACTCATTCACTTAAGCATACGAAAATTTTCTTCTTCCTGTTACTTACTCGCTTACAACTTATAATAAAAAATATTTTTTGCTCTTGCTCTATCTCTAGAAAATCTATTCTACAAAAAGCAAAGAGCTATTTATTTTGGAGAAGAAAAAATTTATTTCATTTGAATTTCATCATGTGGAAAATTTTCAAATGGTTTTTCTTCTCTTTTTCTCTCTCTCTTTGTGTGCTTTTGTCAAGTCATTTTATTTAAATTATAATTTAAGAGATAAACAAGAATTCTTGTGTACGAAAGAGACAGAATCTTTTACTTTTGGTAATAAATGTGAGCAATGGATTGAAAATGCATAATAAATGAAGATAGCTTTATGAAAATAATGCAGTTTTGTTGACTTGCGCTTGAAACATTTCTTGCGGTTATGATTTAAATTTATCTCTTTTTTGTCAAATGCACATTCATATTTTCCTTTATTCTCTCCTTTATTTTCTCAACTCAGCAAAGACTTTTTGTTGAAATGTGTAGAATTTAAAATTTAACCGTCATTTAAATCTTTGAATTTTCTTGTGTTCAGTCAGCAAGAAAATATCTACGCAGAAAAATTTTGAAAACTTTAAAATTTTTCTATATTTTCTGTAAGTAAACAAAGAAATTTATTTTCTTATATCAATTTTTTAAAGAAGTTTACAATCGCTAAATAATTGTTATTTGCTTAATGAAAGAGATATTTGTAAAAGTTTAAAGTGCATCATTCTTGTTTCGCATTTTTCTGCACTTTTCTGCATTTTCTGCATTTCTACTGAGTTATTTTCCCTGTGCTTAGTTAGAACCAGAGGCAAAATCTACAGTAGAATCTACATAGGCCGTAGACTGAAGGCATCTACGTAATAACACTAGTTAGAACTTTTTAGCATTGTTTATCTTTAATATGAATCCTAATTTTATAATTGTAAAAAATCAAAAAGTCATTTAACTATAATAGGACGAAAATTCAAGTATGATAAAAATGAATAGTGAACAAATTATCTTAACTAGAAAGTAAATTTCTTTTGCTATTCTGCTTTGAAAACTTTTAACTTTAAAAAGCAATTTTAAATGATTATTTTCAAATTTAAAGTTAAATAAAATGACTAGAGCAAATCTCAAATTTGCTTAATCAAAAAAGACTTTTCTCTTACTCTATATTTGATATTCATTCTGCAGTAAACTCACTTAAATCGAAAAAGAGTGAGAAAAAGAAAAAACCTTGGCAAATCGACAAAAATTTTCTTGTTGAATAAATAAACCAAGTCGGAAAAAAGCCAAAGCTTCCCGCATAGACATATATAAAATGAGATTAGACCTTGTGCAGCAGCAGCAGCAGCAGTAAAAAAAAGAAACTGTCGAAATTTATTTAATTTGCATTTGATTGATATTTTATCATAAAAATGCGTCCTTGAGTGTTCATGACACAGAAAATTTGAGAGAAACAACTCGCAGAACAGATACGAAAAACATCTTGTTAGTTGTCGAAATATTGTGTTAAATGGCATTAAAAAACTCGTTTGAAAACCATTTTGCGATTTTTTTTATTGCTAAAATACCCCAAAAAATCGTTAAATTTTTCTCCTTGAGATTTCTTTTTTAAAATAAACGAGCTCACTTGAATTTGCATAAAAATTACCAAAACACATAAAGTGTCACACCTTAGAAGCTAAAGCAGGTAAAGAAGGGGAAGCAGGTAAAGAAGGGGAAGCATTTTTGTTGCTTTAAATCCTCATTCACATAATTAATCACCTATTAATCATTTTCAAAATCGATTTTTCGGAAGTTTGTCTCGACATCATTTGAATTAATTATTCATCTTTCGTTTTCACAAATGCCTTCATCTCTCATACTCGCTCTTAAACATGCTATTGCTTATGCTAATTCTTGTACGAATAAACTTTCTGCAAGTTTCTTTACTTTTTCCTTCTTTGCGGTTGCTTGCTATGAATGAGAACAGATTAAATTTTTGATTTCAAAATTCAAATTAGATTTTCAACCAAGCGAAAGAAAGTGAGAGAATTTAACTCATCTGTTATTCTCTCATAGTCAACGAGTGGCGTCATCAAGTGAAAAAATAAAGGCAATCATGAGAGCGTGAAGTAGAAAAAAATTTTTCACACTGTGAAGACTTCTCAAGATTTAATTATTTTATTTATTTGACATTTAAATATTCATTGACTGTTTGTGTTTGTATGTGTGTGTGAGAGTCACATTAAAATTCAATAATCCTCGATTTAAAGGTTGAAGATCGTGAGATTTTATTTTCACACCTTATGGGTATGATAACCTTCAGCATTATTTGCATTTACACGACAATTCTGTCAGTACTTTACATTTTCTTTCTCTACTCTTAAGCTTTCTTACTTTACATAATATCAAAGATAGAAATGTATACAAAACAAGGAGTAAGAACTTCAGTCTATTGTGCGCTAACATGCTCCAACGTGCTCTAAAGTACGCTAACGTGCGCTATCATGCACTTACGTGTACTAAAGTAGAAGTTCTTACCTCTTGACAGAGTCCGAAGTCCACTTAAAATTTGTATGCTAAGTCGACTAAATTTAGTCGTAAATTTATTTACAAACTTTTAGTCGACTTCAGGCTTTGCCCCTTGCATACAAATAATAAGCAGAATATTTAATTTCATGACAGATAAAAGTGTTTAAGCATACAGATTTGTATGAAGATCACTTTCGCACAGCATAATAACAAAGTATGAGGATAGAACATAAATTATCCATTCACTTGAGTTGCAGCAAGTGGCTTTTGGGAGTAGTGTGAAAAAGTTGAATGAAAAACACACTGCCAAGATGAGAAATGAAAAGTTTTTATTTTGTGTTAATGGGTGTTGCTGAAACTGTCTCATGTTTCATTTGATTTTTTTTAGGATAAATGTGCTAAAAGGTCATCAAACTTATTCTTTTTTTTACGAGCAAGTCTTCACTGTGAAAATGAAAAGAATAAATCAATAAAAAGAGAAATGAGAAAAAAGGGATTTGGAAATTTAATCAAAATCTTCAACTCTATGCCTTATTTACTCTGAGAATGATACTTCCCTTTTTCTCCGTAAGGAAATAAATCATGAATGGATTGCTTACAATCTAAATTTCACAAGGGATTGCTTCTATGCAAGTCAACGAAGACGATGTGATTAAAAACATGTCACACAATGAAATCATCTGCAAAATTAGTTTCTCATCAACAACAGAAATGCATTGTGGGAATATTTTCTTTTTCTTCTCTCTTCTTAAAGAAGTTCTTCTAGATACAGACAGTGATGAAAAAAAATTTTATTTTGTTTTCTTCTTTGCTTCCACAACTTGTTTAAAACTCATCGTGCTCGCACTCTTTTTTTCATTTGTGCATTAATATATATAAAAAAACGGAACCAGCAGTTGTTCTATTTTTAAACACTCATCTACTTCATGTATTTTCAATATTCAACCCCTATTTTATTCTTTTTCATTAATACTTCTTATTCTTAACTCTCAACTCTCACATATACGTGCGTAAATATTAGAAAAAAATTATTTTTGAATGATAGCTTGAAGGGACAGACAAATTTCTTTTTCTTCTTCCTTAATCAACGTTGATTATTTTTTTTGCATAATAAAAATAGTCTACATTGTATGTAATAATCTCATGAATGCATTTGATGTATTTCCCTTCACATTGAATTCCAATTAAATTCTCTTTCTATGCTTTATTTCTTTTGTCGTCATTTACACACATCTATTCACTCGATTGATTGTGTTTGTATTTATATGAAATGTAATATCTATACACAGCCAGTTTAGGCACTGTTCAAATTGAATATTTCGATACGCATTCTTGAACTTATTATTACAAACATATATGACTTAAGAAAAAAATTCTAATATTTTACAGCTACTGTTTGAATATTTAAAATAAAGAAGATGTGACAAGTTAAATAAATATTAGAGAAGCGCAATGAGGAAGAACAAAAACGAAAGAAAAAGATTTCAAGTTCATGTTTACTCATCTATGTATTAAGCAAAGAATTTCTTTACACATATAACTCCCAATTGAGAGACAAAAAAAAAATTTGTTATAGGGGTTGGAAATTGACATGCAAGCAGAACATGTTGTGTGATTTTGAGGCAGACAGACTGTTTGTTATATAAATTTAGATTAATGATTTTCAAATTGTCTATGACAATTAATTGATTAGAAATATAACACAGTTGTTCTAATTCTAACAGAGCTATGAAAAGTTATGAAATAAAATTTTTAAAGAACAATAAGATTTTTGTGAAATATTTAAAAGTGAATAAACCATAGGTAACTTTAGTTAAAAAATGTTAAATTTAGTTTGAATAAAGCACAGTGGAATAAACGTTTGAATCAAGCAAGGCCTGAGAACTCTTTTAGCTTACTATGATTATTTGTTGACTCGATTTCATTCTTTGTTAAAATCTCGATTTTCCTATCATAATCTTCACTTTTCAAGATTGATTCTTTGCTTTTATAAGTAAACAAATGATTGTTGATTAAAATATCTTCCTAAATATGGCTAGTTTAAAAATTTAAGATCAAAAATTATTAAAAGAGTTCTCATGCCTTGAAATCAAATTTAAATTTAAAATTTTCATTTCATCCCTCATAATACTAAATGAAAAAGATATATGAAAATTGATAGGAAACTTTAAGACATTTATTTACATTTTACATCATCGTCTTCAACGACAGTTTCTCTGACAGTAAACAAAAAATAACTCAATCCAGAAAAATATTAAAGCCTGAAGAGATGAAGGAAAGAAAATGTAATATTATCATTGAGGGAGTTTAAGTGCTTTATGTCCTTAAGAAATAATCCATTAGGAAGAAGCAGAAGAAAAATCTATTACATAGCTATAGCAAAGAAGTCATTTTCTTATGATAAAACGTGAATGATTCAATTATGATGTCATAATAAAACTAAAAGATTTACAAAATAAATAACAAAATTTTTTCGTTTATTTCAGGTTACTATCAACCGGCAGGACCATCTTTTACTCCACATTTATTGCCACCTCCTCCATCATCATTGGAAGGCGATCAGATACAAACAAATCAGCCTACAAGCGGAGCTACAGGAGAAAATGATCCGGATGTTATGATTACAGGTAATAATTTGCGATCGTAATGACGTGTGAAATTGTGATTTTTATGTCCTCATATGCAATAAATATTTTATCTCATCATACATCTAACATATTTATTTATTATGTGTTTTTCTTCTTCTTCTCTCTTTCTTTCTTTTGTCTCTTCTTTCTTCTCGCATATGGCTTTATTCATCATTCATCATCATCATGACGACCATAAATAAAAAACCATAATTCTTGTAATACTCATACAGGTGGTGATATAGCGCCAAGACCACAACCCTACAGATACGGTCCACATCCGCCGCCTCCGCCTGATTTCTCGCGACCTTTACATCCTCAACAGATGCACTATCCGCCAACATATCCTCCATATTATTATGGTCAACCGCCTCCTCCACCAATTTCTACTGATCTCTGCTATCCCTATTATCCGCCAAAATATTATCCTAATTCGCCATACACATCAAGAAGACCGCCATATATGGCACCAAGCTACTATCAACCGCCACCTCTTGATTATCGATCCCAACAACCTCAACCTGTGCCTCAAAATGCTCCGCAACAAATTGTTCCAGCAGCACCAACACCACAACACATCGATCCACATTATTCAAATGCTCCATATTATCCGAGTGCGTACAACACTGGACAATGTTATAGTCAAACGCCGCCACGTAATTTACAACCACCCGCGTATCTAGGTGAGGAAAAGTATGATAAGTTTTGTGAATCACACATGTTTCAACTGATGATAAATGAGTGCATTGTGTCACTACAGCATATGTGTATTTTTTATCCTCAAACCAAAAAAAATCCTTTAAAAAAGTTACTTTGTATGTGCTATGAAAGGTTCTTTCTATCGCTTATAAATTCAATTCATTTGTGTTCGTGCTCAACATCATATTTTGCTTTCGTGACTAATAAATCAATTCCAACTCATACACTTTTCTTTGTTCTTAAACTTGAAAATAAAAATTCAATTTTTTTGGCAAATCAACAACACTTGAGAACTTTTTCATATGAAATTTGCGATTCTGAAAATAGTTTAAATGTTTCATTATAAAGGGCGTTAAAATCACGAGAGAGCTTTAACTTAAAGAATAATTTTATATTTGAAGAGAAATTTCAATTTTAAAAAAAGTTTCAGAATCGCACAAAAGTAAATTCGTAGAAAGATTATAAAGCAAAAAAGTTCTAAAGCTTATCAGTTGTGGGAATTGATGAATGATTCATTTCTAACTAAAATCATTAACTTCTATTTCACAATTTTATTTCACCATTCAATGAAACTGAAATAAAAACTTTTAAAATTAATTTTATAGATGCACATCAGTATCATAGCGCGAGTTGTCCATGTCCAATGCAATCGTGCCAGTCAAAAAACGTCCATACTGGCACTGGGCCAACTAATAAGGCAAAAGGCCCAGTGTCAGCAAGCAGCAATGGAATGGCCGAGTCATCATCATCAGCACCGACAATAATGTCGTGCAAAATTGAAAATAATATTTTATCGCCGAGTGTATTAATTAAACCTGAAAATGATAAAATAAATGGCACATCATCATCATCGATTGAGAATCAAAATCAGATCGGAATGGTCGCAGGAGGATTGAAAGTGCATGAGCTTTATTCAAATATACCATCGAGTGTGAAGGTACTCGATACACCAGAGCTCTCGTTAAGTCCTGCACGCGGATCAACGGGCATACAACAAGTACAACATGAAGCAGCAGTACAACCAACAGAAAATAACCTTAATAGTGATAATGTTAGTATAAGTCTTCGGAAACAGGCGCGTATAGGGAAATCCATGGAACGTGATAGACAACAGCAAAATCACACGAGTCATCACGGATACCATAATCATCTTCTGCATCATAATAATAATAATAATAATCATGCGACAATGATTGAGTGCGGTTCGAGAGCTTTAGAAATGACAACACAATTTAAGCAAGAATTTCCGGTTAAAAAGGAAAGAGAAAGCGACGTGAAAGTTGAAAAGGTCTGTGATGATGACGATATGGATATTGAAATGGATTTCCGATCAAGTAGCATTAAAGTCGAGCAGCCCGAATTGCCAATAGAACTCACAACTCAAAAGTTGCCCGAGAATGATTTGGCAACAGTTAATTTAACCACAGAAAGTTGTGACGAATGCGGCATTGATTATACGATAAAGAGAAAACATGATGATAGTGATGCTGATGTGATAGAATTGAGTGATAACAATTCAACACAAGACATGCCTCTTGTGACACCACCTGTCAAACGAAGAAAGCTCCTTGAGACACCTATCAACACACCTAAAAAATCATCTCCAAATAGCTACAAAAATCTGATTAAGCCAAATGCGTTTGCTACACCGACATCAGAATCAACGACAACAGTTGTAACAACACCAACAGTAGCAGTGACAAAACCAAAGCTTATTACTTCAAATATCAATAAGATCAAGCCAAGTATTAAACGTAAAAGCCTTCTCAAGTCAAAATCCACCTCTTTCAAGACAATAGGATTTGCAATAAAAGCAAAACGACGTGCTTTATTGAAACGAAAGAAACAACAGCAACAGCAACAAAAAAAAGCTTTAGAAGTTGATGAAAAATCTCAACAACAAAACACAAAGACTATCGAGAAATTGTCATCGGATAATGATGAACTAATTGAGAATGCCACAAAGCAGTCCGAATTAATTGAAGATGAAAACGATAACTCTTCATCAGAAACTTGTGAGCGAGTGTCGACTGAAATAAGCGAACATAATGAAGAAAAGTCAATGGATGGAAGTAGTGAGTACTCGGGTAAATCAAATATCGATCTCACAATAGACCGCGTCGCTAAGGGCTATTTTTCGGAGTCAGATGTCTTTTCGAGCCTCTCGAAGCACCGCAAGACAAAAAGCCAAAAG
Organism: Polypedilum pembai; assembly: GCA_014622435.1. NCBI lineage: Eukaryota > Metazoa > Arthropoda > Insecta > Diptera > Chironomidae > Polypedilum > Polypedilum pembai. Next base: position 104,968 of record JACWBX010003684.1, read on the forward strand.
AGATTTGAGGCTAAGCTCTTGGATTTGTGTGCGAAAAAGAAGAAAAAGATGCAAAATGGCAAGGACAAAGATCTCACAGTGCCATCCGAAAAAGAAAAGTCAAAGAAGAAGACGAAAAATTCAAAAGTCAATAAAGAGAAAGAGACTAAAGAAGGCACGAGTATGTCTGCCGCTGCGAATTCCACTCTTGACACCGAAATGTCGAAAAATAAGAAAGAAAAGGAAAAGACTTCCACTTCAAGCAAGAAAACGAAAAAGACTAAAACGAAAGAGCCAAAGGAAAATCTCGAGTTGATTAAAGAAAAGAAGAAGACAAAAACGTCAGCGACAAAGAAGAAAAATTCAAAAAATGTTGAGAATGAGAAGGACTTATTGCAATCTGATGAATTGCTGCCGACAACACATTCGACACCAAAACGCAAACAAAATAGCAACAAAAAAGCATCAACAAATACTACTGTTGCTCCAATCATAACAACAACAACGACGACAACAGTAAATGACAAGATAGAATCATCAGCAGTTGATAGTGAAGAAGATGATAAGACAATTGTGACAAAGGATGAGGATACGTCGACTTCACTTATAAGTACAGCAACAACAACAACTGTAAAAACTACTAAGCCTCATCTCGATGAAACGGATGTGGCCAATAACAATAATGAGTGCTTTGAAGATAACAATAATCGACAAAAGCAACAGGAACCACTTACGCTTTATAAAACAGCTGCTTATGGCTGGACAACAGCAATCAACAAAGCAAATGGCAAACGAGGAAGAAAAGGCAAAAAATTGAAACTTACTTTACCCAATGACATTGTCATTCCAAAGAGCACATCTATTCCGCGTTGGAGCAATGGTTGGGTGTTTGAGGGTGAACCATATCAAGCTTTAGTCTTTCTCAATGTGAGTAAACATTTTTATTCAATATTTTTACTCTTCTTATAAATCCTTTCACATTCAGAGCGATGATCCACCAGTACCAAGAACGTGCTACGATTCAATGCGTCATGAAGAGTGTGGGGATGTGATAAGACCACGAGATTGTGTATTGTTGCGTGCCGGTGGAAAGCGAAACGAGCTGCCGTATGTTGCAAAAGTCGCACAGCTCTTCGAAAATCCAGAAGATGGTAAGCATTCAATTGCGTAAAATTTATTGAAATGAAATTTTTATAACACGCTTATAAATCCAATTTTCTCTTTCTTCTTTCTTGCTTCCTTCATTACAGGCGAAATGATGATGTCGCTTTTCTGGTATTATCGACCGGAACACACTGAACAGGGAAGGCAATGCAACGATGCGATTGATGAAGTGTTTGCATCACGACATAAGGATCATAATAGTGTTGCATGTATCGAGGACAAGTGTTATGTCATCACTTATAATGAATATTGCAGGTATGTTTAAATTTCTATCACCCATCGATCGAACTTTTTTCACATTAAATTTTTATTTCACTTTAGATATCGAAAATCATTAAAAGCTGTAGAGGAAAATATTGAAGAACCTCCATCAGTAGTCCCTAAATTGCAATTATCAGAGCGTCGTCTTGTGCCTCCCAATACATCGCCCGAACTTGTCATGTTTTGCCGTCGTGTTTACGATTTTCGTGCGAAACGTTTAATGGACGATAAAAAGAAGAAATAAGCAGACAACATCGACATATCCTCATCCATCACAGACTCAATTCAATTCAATTCTTTTTTTCTTCTTATCCTCCCACACACGTACACACAAACATATTGTCATATGTATTAGAATTTAAAAAAAAATTCTTCTAGTGTATGGAAAGATATTTTTAGGAAGAAACGAAAGAACTCTTAAAACGTGTATATTGGTACCTTATAATATGGCATTCATTCATGAAACCTCAGTAGTAGAAAAGTGTATTTTACATATAGATAAGCATACACAAACAGAAATGATGAACTTAAATTTAGTTTGCAATCTACCCAAACTTACATACTTATTTCCTCTCAATATGATGAAAAGTTATATTAATGAAAAAAAGCATAAGTATATGAAATCAAAAAAAAAATACCTATTATACCTGTTACTTGTTGTAGTTGATGCAGTAAAAACATTTTTTTTATTGTCAAACGAAAGTCTATTAAATTATTAATTTGTAACTTACTACTTTTTCTCTTTTTTTGTAAGAAGAAAAAGAGAAGCAAGCACCAAAACATACGCTGACACACATATAGATGTAAACGTATAGATCTAGTCCTAATTTTTCTTTTTTATTTAATTTCTTGTCGACAGAAGAATTAATTTTATAACTGAGAAATAAATTCTCAAAATATATAAAAGAAACTGTAAGGAAACATACACCATTTATTTAAAGAATAAAATTAAAAACAATGAGAAGTTGCTACACTGACAACTCCATTGAATTATTAATTTTTAATATATCTATTCAGGATTGTTAAATTAAGTAAATCTACTAAGTAGATTTGCATCTACAGTGAATGAATGAGGCTAGTGTTGTTATCATAGACGTCTATGTCTACAATCTTTGTTTACGTAGATAATTGTTTACCATATAGTCTATGTAGACGAAAAAAAGTGTCTATGGTTTATAAATTCGTCTACATAGACAAATCTATGCGCAGATTTACGTAGACACGTTGATGTAGACGTCTACAATAAAAACGCTGAATGACACCAGTTTTTATCTACTTTTAAAGTAGACTCGTCTACAAAGTAGGTCTCATACTACATTTCTTCTACGATTTCTTTAGTAGGTTAACCTATTTTTACAAAAGTAGAATAACCTACTTAGTAATTTCCATCTACTGTGGCCGTATCTGCCAGTGAAAATTGTAGAAAGAGTAAAATTGTTCAAGTAAAAGTCAAGTAAATTTATATGAGTAAATTTTACTCGACTTAAGATAAATTTTTAGATCAAGTAATTTTAGTCGACGATTTAGTTACTCATTCAACGATTTCGGGCTCCAATAAAATCTACTAAAGTAGATTCTACTTTAACAATCTTGTATCTATTATGTAAATTCATTCTATCGCTTCTCTTACTTATTTTTCATTTGTGAAAATTAAAATATTATGCCAAAAATTTGTATCTATTAAAAATTAATTTCTTTCTCTCTCTCTATTTCCCTTATTACCGTACTTCTTATGAAATTAATTTTAAATTGTATTTGCACAATCTTTATTGTTAATAATATAATCTATTCTCCAGTTTAGTCATAACTTATTGTTACAAACACAATTCTCTCGTATTTATTTCAATACCAAGGAGATGAAAAATGAGAAAAACCAAAATTATTTACTTAGTAACGATGTTAATTCATTAATTTATTTCTTAATTGTGTATGCTTCTACCATGTTAATTTATTTTTAAAAAAATCTTCTTGAATGTAAATAAATTAAAGGAAATTACCTGCAGAGTTAAAAGTACGTACTACATACATGCATGCAAGTAATTACAATTAATTGTAACTCTCATCTTCCTTTTTTTCCTCTCCTCATTCTACAATAAAAAATTATTATTATTATGTGTTATAATAATAATAATAATACATATATAGTGCATATAACTAATTATATGAAAATATTATCATTGTGTTTTTTGTCTTACAACTACAAATACTTATTATGAAAATAATGAAAGAGGTTAAAAAAATGATTATATGACCATGGTATGGAGAATATTAACATTAGGTTAAAGATGAAATGATAAAAACAAATTATTAAATGTAAAGTGTTGAGAAAATAAAAAGTACCTTTATATCTACATATAATAAATTAAACACACACACACACTGAGAAACAGACAGATACATGATGAATGTCAAAAAGGAAAGAAAATTTACTAATTTAATCTCAATTGTTCATGAAAAAGATTTTAAGAAAGAAAAATGGGAACACAATATAACATAATAAATGAATACATGAATGAATTTGTTAAGGTTAATTAAAAACAAAACTTAAGCATTCCAAAAATATATCCTTAAATCTTATCAAAAGAAAAAAGAAAGAAATTTGCAAATTTGCAGTCAAATAAGAAATTTTTACACAGAAAAGTAAGATTTAAAAAAGAATGAATGAAAAAATTACTATTGAGGCCATGTTGTGTTTCCTCATATATATTTTAAGTTTTTTTTTCATCATTTATTTTCATCTTATATAGCTTATTTGTGCTAAAAAACATTTTTTGCATATTTTAAGTTTAAAAAGTTTTAGAGTAGAATAGTGCCTTTATGATTTTTTTGTTCTCAATTTTTGCTAAAATGAAATCTTTTTTGGAGAAAAAGAAATTAATTGAAAAAACTTGATATTCTGAAATTTATGATTATTGTATGATTTTAAGCTACTCAACAATTAATAATTGAGAAAAAAAAAAATAATTAAAAAAAGTAGATAATATGAAAAACAGGCTAAAAATAAATTATTAAGTAAAAGAAAATACAAGAAAGAATTTTTTGAAGTTGTTTTAATTAATCAATATTTTATTTTACAGTCAATTTTCAACCTTCAGAAACACTTGTTACCATCTTATCGCTTTGTTGACATTGTTCTACGTAATATATATGATACTTGTCGCAATAAAACTCCTGCAATAAAAAGCTGAACAAATAAAATAATTAATAAAAAAAACAGGGTCATTTTTTTGGCGTTTCACGTTTTTTCTGCACTATTATTCTCTCAATTTTATTTTTCTGTTCAAAATTTTTCCCTTTTTTTAAGTCTCACACTTTCAAGTCTTTTTTTACATCATTTCATGTTTTAGAGCGAATCTGGTAAATATCTCAATACTTTTTTATTACGTTTTATTTTTTTTTTTTCAATTTTATTTTCTTCTGGCGTCGTTTGATCAATTGTTTTAAAAATTAACATCTTTTTTTTTACTAGTACCATCAACGACATTATTTTTTTTCTATATATTTACTTCAAATTCATTCGCCAAAGTGTTTGAAAACTGTTCTTATTTTTCAGAATTTATTGTTGAAGCTTTGCAATGGAAAACAAAAAAGATTTTTAACTTCGCTTTTGCATTTTCTATTATTATTTTTGAAATTATTTGAAGCACAAAAAAAGGAAAAATTATTTGCTTCTTTCTTTATAGTGTTTATGTGTGTGTCTGTGTTTTTGAGCATTTCATTCAAAAAATCCAATATATAATTTTCCAAAGTGACCTGCATTGAAATGCTCACGCAAAAGCGAAAAAAAATTAATTTTTTACTATCATTTTTCTCTCCTTTCACCAATTCATATTTAAGGAGAGAATTCAATGTATTCCGAGATGAAAATAAAAATCTCGGCAATTTGATTTTTTTTCTAGTAATCATCAAGTGGCTGAATATGTGATAGAGAGAGATTTAGATTTTTAATCTCTTAACTTTTTGTTTTAAATTATTTGCTTGCCTTCTTCTTTTGTCCTACTTTTGTTTTTGTTTTTTATTTTTGCATGTATCACATAATCAAATTTCATCTTATCTATAAAACTTCTTCTAAGGAGTTCATTTTTTATGAGTTTGTGTGTATGTGTGTGTTGATAGTAAGGAAAACGCGCGTGTTTTTTTTTGTGTATTATGTATCTTGTGTTTTTTTTTCATCCAAAAAAGAAAGAAGGAAAAGAAGGAAGAAATTGGAAAAGGGGAATGAATGGAAGATACAAAAAAATGAACAAATTTAATATGAATGACTCATATTATGTGTTACTATTAGAGGAAAAATTGATACATGTGAGGTATATGATTAAAGAAAAAAAAAGAAACAATTACATAAAGGAATACAACAGAAATTAGATAGAAATCTTTTTAAAATGTTTGATTTTTCTCATGAGAAATTTTTTTCTTGTTTTAAAAACAACTCTTTTTCTTTTCTTTTGATGTCTATATAATGAAATATCAAATTTCATTCTATTTGTTATTAATTTTAATATATTATTTAATTTCGCAACATCATCAACTTTAATCATCATCTTCATCATCATCATTCTTTCTCAAATTTGAATAAATAATGAATGTGTATATATGCATGTGCTATAAGTTATTCGATATGACAATTAATAAACACTTTTTTTTCTTCTTTCACATCATCAGCAATCTTTTTTTTCTTTTTTTTCAAGATTATTTCAGCACCATCGGGTTTGAAAGGAAACAAATTACATACATTATTCGCGAATTCATTCTTTTATACAATGAAAACCATGCAATAAATAACAGAAGCACTTTATATCATCGCATATTAAAGAGATTTTTTTGATATTGTTAATAAATGATCGACACAAAGAGATGATTAATAAAAAAAACACACGAAGAATGATTTAACAACAGCAGCAGTAGTATCTTTTTTAATTATGTCCATTACTATTGTAATAGGAAGTACTTTTACGATGCATTGATGACATAATATGTTGTTGCTGCTGTTGTTGTTGATGGTGATAAAGATGATTATTGTTGTTATTATTTTGCGAAGGATGTGAATGGATGTTATTATTTTGCGAAGGATGAAACAATGTAGATGGACCACGTTGCGATTGATGCTGCGTTATGACATTTGATTGTGGTATAGTAGTAGTAATAATCGAGGAGGAGTTTGATGACGAATCAATTTTCATTTGTTTAAATTTTTTATTTGTTGTCATCATTTTGTTCGCAGCATCGCTGGAATCTGAGTGCTACTGGGCCGGATGTTGCTGTTGTTGCGGCATTGGGCTCGAAACAATTTGGAAAGATTGTGGATTGGGTTGATTATAGACGAATGGTGGTCCATTGCTATGCATTAACATGACATATTGACCAGGTTGTTGGAATTGTGTTGGTGGACCAGCTGGTGAAGGTTGTGGACCTGGATGAAACGTTTGCTGATGAGGCTGACCGGGAGAAGGAGTTGTCGATGGTGGAGTTGGAACTAAGTAGGACGTCAAATGAGGTTGTGGCTGAGCTTCATGTGAATACATTCTGATCGCTGGCGGATATGTTTGCGACTGAACTGTTTGCATTTGTGATGGATGATATGGCATCACTGCTTGCGGTGGAACAGGCGGGTTGAAAATTGGCTGACCAGTCGCTTGCGTCACTTGGAATTGATGGAATTCTAAAAATAAATCAAATTATCAAAATGATTATAAATTTCAGAGTCCAAAACAATTTTAAAATTTAGTTGCAACTAAGTTTAGAATCTAGTAGTCCAGACCAAAAAAGTGAGTTTGAATTTCGAACAATTCAAACCAGATTTCTTGAATATTTTGATAGAGGGCGTAGCCTTTTTCGAAAACGCAAACTTAAATTTCTTTATTTATCCTGCTTTCTAGTTGTTTTTAAGTAAAGAAAAATGATTAAGAACAAACGATAAGTATATCTGTGAATGCAAAAAGGAATCTAATACTTTACATTTGCAATTTTTTAAAAAGAAATTTTTCGTTTTCGAAAAATTTTTACGCGTAGTTGTGTTGCACCGACAATTCCGAAAACCTTCTTTGACTGTTATTTATTTAGATCTGGACTACTAGGATTTAGTTGATTAAAAATAAAACACTATCGACTAACTTTTAGTTTATTTTTAATTGAAGTTTTTTTATGGACTAAAATTGGTAGACTAAAATATTTAAACTAAAAGTTAATTGATTATTGTTATATTTTTTTAATCGATTAGAAATTAATTGAATTTTAGTTAATTGCACAATGATTTCGGACTCTGCTGATTTTTTTTAAATAACTTACGAGTTTTTCTAGCAAGTGTTGGCGGTTGTGTTGGTCTTTGTTGAGGCGGCTGCGGAATCACACAGTACAAAAGTTGTGGACCACTTGGCGCATAAGCAACTTGCTGTGGTGGTGGCATTGGCTGAGCCGTAGCTTGAGCCATTGGTCCAGGTGTTTGCGGTGTATGTGGTCTACTTGAAGATACAAATTAGCAAGTAAAAAAGAATGCAAAAAAAAGTTCAATATAAATTGTTAAACTTTTATTTTACTACACAAACATCTTACCTAGACTGATTCGGTGTGCTTGGATTTCTTGGTGTGAATGGTTTCGCATGTGGATTTAATCCAAGTGTTTTCTTTGCACCCGATGGCTTATCTGTGCCACTCGATGCAGGCGATTCACTCGAATTCGTAGTACTTCCAGAGTTTGAACTATTTAAACTGCTATTTACATTACTAGAATTATTTACATTTTGCTGTTGTGGCGTATTTGCCTGTGGAGGAGTTGTGCTTGGACCATGTGATTGTTTTTCATGCGGTGTCGATGATGGTGTTGGACGATGTGTCACATGGTGATTAACATTAGTGTTATTATTTACATGTTGCGACTTGTTGCCCATATGAGGCTGTTGCTGTGAACCATCAATTGTAACAGCCTGTACATTTTGTGTCGCGTGAATATTCGGTTGTCCAGGAGTTTCTTGTAGAGGCGGCGGCATAGTCTGAATCGTTTGTGACGATTGTTGGGGCACTTGAGGTGGTGCAGAAGTCTGTGTTTGCTGTTGCTGTTGTTGTGGAGCCATTTGAAAATCATTATGAAATTGTCTTAGAGATCTTATTTCATCATTTCGAGAGCGCATTGTCGGATCACGTTGTTGTCGTTGTGGCTGAGGTGGTGGAGCAGCATGAATCGGAATTTGTTGATGAACTACAACAACTGGTTGTGGTAGCACATGAACGGCAGTCGATTGCTGTCCATCGGGCGTTTGAACTTGAACTGTTTGCAAATGTGGTGGAGGAATATGCATGCTCATCGGTTTGCCCATATGTTGATTTGATACTTGAGTCAAATTTGGCGGTGGCTCCGAAAAAGAAACGGGAATATGTGGATTCATTATTCGCATATTCGTTCGTGGCGGTGGCATAGATTTATTGTTACTATTATTACTATTATTGTTGTTATTATTGCTATTATCTCTTCCAATCTCACGACCATCACCATTTATTTTATTTCCTTCAGCATTATTTAAGCTCTGTTGATTTTGTTGTGAAGGATTTTGTGGAACATAGTGCGATGGTGGCGGTTGATTAAACTGAGGAGGCGGATTTATAGTCATCGTTTTGAATCCACCTGCATTCACTACAGTTTGCTGCACTACTGGTTGTTGTTGTTGTTGTTGTTGCTGCTGCTGTTGTGGTCCAGCTCCTGATGTTTGCATCGGTTTTGAATACATTTTATTATTTGGCATCATTTTGCCTGTATTACGTTGCTGTTTCGGAATATATTTTTGAGATGATGCTGATGGTGGTGGTGTCACTAGAAAAAAAGTTATTTTATGAAATAAATTTTATATGAAAAATTTTTCTAACTTACTCTTATCATTGTTATTATTCATCATATTGCTATTAGAATTATTTTGATCATCTGGACGAATTACAGCAGCAAAAGCTGCTTCTTCATCGCCATTTTCAACATCTAAACGCTCCTTTGTTGTCGGATTATTTTCGATTTCATTTGCAATACGTTCTGCCTCTAATTCTTGCTTGCGATAATCTTGCGTATCTTTACGATCAATTTGTACTGTATAACTTTCCAAATTATCTTTAAATGTTGTCTTAATGCCGTATTCTTTTTCATTATATTGAAACATTTCAGTGCGTCCCATCCATTTGTTTTCGTGTCTAATTCTAGATTCTTTCCACCATCACCATTCATGTTGTCAATGCCATCATTCCATGGCTGTAATTCTCGTTCAATGCCATGACGGTTTGGACCGTTCACTCGCGATGCAATGCTCGAATCAAGAAATGCATCGCGTATTGGATATTCTAAATCAACATCTTTGGCTTCAATTGTAACAATGTCACACAATTTGATAATCAAATTATCCTGTACTGTGTTTACGTTTATTTTCTCGTCCTCAGCGCCATTCTGATAACGATGAGGCACCTCAAGAGCAATCTAAAATGAATAAAATTATAATTAACATTTTTTACATATTACGGGAGAATAAATGCCATTTGCATACATGAAAATTTTCGGAAAATGTTCTGAAGATTCCCTCGACAACGACGCCACCCTTTGTTTTAACACGAACAATATTCCCTACTTGCGATGCTGCTGCATGCAGAAAATGTGAATTATTGTAAACTCCTTCGGCTATTGGACCACGGGATCTTGGCGACGAGCGGTTATTATTATTGTTACTGCTAAAACGATGGCATAAGCAAGAGAAGTAAATAAAAAAAGTGCTCATAAAAAATTTATGCTTATCGACATTTTAAAAAAGAAAATATATTTGTAACATAAACAAATGCGAGTCATACATAAGTAATAAATTATTGAAATATGAGCGCAAAAAAGGGAAGAGAACGAAGCCGAGAATGAAGAAAAACAGTACAAATATTTAATATATGTGTAGTGCGAATGACAATGAATGAATAATATGCCTGAAAAAGTAACATAGTACATTTCATGGTTATCTAATGACACGGCATCAGATTATGGCTTTTGATTTGAAATACACGCAAAAGTCATAAATAATTATCAATTTTCTGTGTAATTTTAAAGTGATTGTAAAATTTTTTCTAATTTCATATTTTATTTTGAAAAAACTTCATCATGGCGGCATTTCTCTCTCATTCACTCTTTGCTTCTTTGTGTGTGCATACACATATTTTTCCTTCTTCACTTCATGTGCAAAGAATTACTATTCTTTTTTGTATATTTTTGCTGATAATCATTTTCTATTTTTTGGCTCACAATTCTTCAAACTAGGTCATCGTGTATGACTCAAGCGTCTCTTTATGCAGTTTTTAAGCATAATATTGGCTATTTAAATGAAAATATTACCCCTGTCCAGCTCGACTCGGGTTGTTCTTTCTGGTTTTATTCATCATGTCAGAAGAATTATAATCTTCTCTTCTAGCACTGTTATTTCGATTTAGGACCGGAATTTTGACGATATTTTGATTTATTCCACTCACAAATTAATTAATTTTGTTAAAATTTCACTTTAATGTCTCGCTCTGGCCTTTCTTTTAACTTTTTTCTTCGTTCTTCGCTCTGCTCACTTCTATTGTAAATTTTTTCACTTCACGAGGAAATTATTCTTTCAACTTTCTTCACTTCTCGCTCGCAATATCGCTCAATCTGAATTCCTTTCGATTTGCGTTTATCACGGATCGAACTATTTGAACACAATTAAACTGTGATTTCTTATTAAACAGTGAATTTTTGTGTTATTTTACTTCAAAGACTCTTACACTCTTCACTTTTATAAATTTGCTTTAAAAACAACTCGCTGAATAAGCTGAATACATTTTTTAAACATTTTTCGTCCGTTATACAATACATGTTTTTAAAAAAATTTCATTTACGTTATCTTTGATGTAAACTTTTAATAAAATTTTTATCTTTTCCAAAAAACTCTTAAATATGAATAAATTGTAAATATAATTATTATAACCTAAAAAAATAAATTAAACCCTTTCTTATTTTATTTTCACACTACACATATCCTTCCCTCACATGCGTATTACGCAAGATGCAATATAAACGATAATGAAATTGTACACTCATTGACTTTCAAATCGTTTATTTGCGGTAGTCAAGTGATCGGAAGTGAACGAGTGAGAACGTGAATTTGATGGAAGTGGGGTGAAATAAGAGCAAGGCATAAAATGGATAAAGAATTTGAGGAATTTTTTCAATATCTCGAAGAGAAAATATCGACAAAATCGATTGAAGGAGAAATGGAGATGAAGAAAATTTTGACACCATTAAAGTATTTATTATGGAAGCAACAGTTGAAGAGCTACGCGAAAATTATACTCATCATTGCTTCCATATGTTTCGCTATCTTCTATATAGACTGGCTAAATTGGCTCTTTTGTGGCGTCACAAGAATTTTGTTGATAAAAATTCTACCATTATGGGATTGGAGATATTTGGGAAAGTCTAAATGTTTAATTGAAAAGCCTCAAGTACAATCGTATAGCAGTAATAATGAAGTAGCTGAACTTGACTCGAGAGATTGTCGAGTTTGTGAAAATTTCGGTTGAGTATTAAAATTTTTGTTTGCTATCTATCTCATTATGTCTTATTCACGCGCGCTAAGTGCACTCATGAAAATCTTTTTTTCCTTTTCCATTTAAATCTCTTTTCAGATCAAATTGATGTTGTGAAAGAAACAAAATACAGCAATATTCATGATAAATACTTAATTCGAGGATTGCCAGTTATTGTAGGCGATACAATCAAAGCTCCAAATCAATCAAACAATGAACCGCTCTCGTCCTTTGTCGAAAATATTTTCGCGAATATGAGTGACATGATAACTGCCAAAGCATGTAATTTGGAAACAAATTTGATGATGTCAAAATATGCCACTCTTGATAAAGTACTTGAAGTAATTTTGAAGACAGTCGAGAAAAATGATAAATTTTTCGTATCATTTCGTAATTGTAAATTCAAAGCAGTAAAAGCATCGCGTCTTATTATGAAGAAGCCATATTTTTATCCAACCAATCTTCAGGCACCTTACACAACGTGGTTATTGATGTCACAGCAATATGACAACTATCAAAATGAACTTGAAGTTTATGGTCTAGTTATTGTGACACAAATGAGAGGAACTTTGAAGGTTTCATTGAAAGTCAAGAAAAGTTGCGAGTTACTCTGCAAAGATTTGAATGTTAAATTATTTGCAGGTGAATCACTTGTATTTTTTGCACATTTATGGACATTTTCTTATGAATATGTAGCTGATAATGATTCATATTCTATAACTTATATCACTGAAACAAATTTATATTAAACAATAAAATATTGATGGATTGTTGCAGCAAGAAAAAAAAGTTCTTTTTAGCTTTCGAGAATTTTATTTTTGTTTTATTTCATTTAGATTCATCAACAGTAAGTTCCATTTCAATTTCTTCATTCGTGAATTTCAATTTGGACACAATCTTAGAATTTTAACAAGATAAATTTTACAAAACGTTCATCATTAAAGTTACTTTATTTAACCAACGATTTGTTGCTTTTCTTATTGATTTAAGAAAGTTAAATTTCTTTTGAGCTTCTTTTGCGTTACATAAATGATTATTTTAAGAAGCTTTCTAAAATTATTAAATTCTTAAGAAAATTAAATTTCGCATTTTATTTGTCATTTAAGTAAAAGAAGAGGAAAAATGTGTGTAGCTGCGACATCATCATCATTGAAATGTTTCATTCATAAATTCAGTGTTTCTTTAAATGAAATCACATGAGAAGAGAAAAAAGTATGAGTACACATTAGACACATGTAAAAAGGAATGATCGATGTTCTTTCTATTAATAATCACAATAAATGAGATACAAATTAAGATAATTTTAATAAATACACATTGATGACTGTAATCAATCAATAAGGAAAATTTAGTCTACAATCATTAAACTCTTTTTTTTTATCTCTTATATTTGCTAATTTACGACATGATACGTCAAATTGATATGAATTGATTTTTTTATTTACTTTTTTTTTCTCTCAAAAATTATCTTTTTCTTCTGTCAAAGTGATAACATTTTTTTTGCTACTATAATTAGTAAATTTAATAATTCCATCATGACCTGCATTTCTTCATAGGATTGTCATTTCAAAAAAATTTTCATTTATTATGTTCATTGCAAATATGTATTAAGCAAATAATCTAAAGTAAGTATCTTAAAAATTTCATGCATTATCTGCTTTCTGTGTCTGTTGTTTTGTATATTGAAGTTTATATATATAATTTATGTTATCTTGAAAAATAGTTATTTTTATATCATTTCAATAGTTTTATATCTTAATTGATTTCGATTGATCTTTGCACTGAGAACAACATCAGGATCACAAAACGAAATCAAATATACGTTCAACTTTTATTCTCTATTAAAAAAATATGATTTTAATTCTCTTTGAAGGTATTCATTCTTATTTGCACAATTCTGTTTTCTGTTTGTCACTTTATTTTCAAACCTGTATTTCTTCTGCATTTCTAAATAGATTCTTATTTATGCTAAAATTACTTACTTACTTAAAATATCACATGGAAATTAAAAACATTCTTTAAATCTTTTCTTAAGTATTGGTAGCAGTGCTTGACTTAAGTTATAATATTATTTTTCAATATAGTGATTTCAATTTTCGGGAACAATTTCATTAAATTTTAGTCATTTTTAAAAATATTTTTTTATGCAACAACAATTTTTTTTCCATCATTTAGTTTGAGTCTCATAAGTTGATTGTCGAGGGAAATCGATAAAAATATAATGATCATTTTTGCGCTATATACAATTGTATTTTCTGTATTCGAGGATAAAAGGATCAACGATATTTATTTATTAAGTTGAATAAAAAATATATAGGTAGATTCTATCTCATAAGTAATAGTAAGTAATAAAAATTTACACGCATGATATCTTTTGGAATAAAATCCACAACATTGAATAAACAGTTTTCATTGTTCTGGTGACAACAACATTTACGATATTTAACGATAATTTTTGCAGTTCAACGAAAGTATCTTTCACATTTCCAATGGAGAACAAGAAATAAATTTATACGAGTGTCACATTTGGTGCACTTAATCGTGAACTTCTTGGCTCAATACGTAATGATTTATGATACATTTCATCATCATCTAGAAGAAGTGAAGTGTCAAGTAAATAGGAAGTCACTTTTGGAATGTGATCAATTTTATATGGCGTCTGTTGAAAATGCCGAATCTCTCTGATTACGTGCGCAATCTAAATTTGAATAAAATATATTTTTTATGGTTGTCATAAACATTCGTGTACTTAATTTGTGTCTCATTTGTAAAACACTCACCATTCTCATTTTCGAAAAATTTAGTAAGCCATCGGGCGTAAAATCGGGTGTGCCTTCTTCGATGAATGACAAATCAGTTAAATACATTCCCAAATAAGGTATACACGGAGGATCACAGCGATGTAATGCTTCACGCATTACACGAAATCGACCATCTGAGCAAACGACCGCTTGCAATTTTGCTATGGTTGACTTAATCTGACAACAAATAAAAAAGGATCGTATAATATGTACAAAATGTAGGCATGTGTGTATATTTACTTACATTTTTGGGTACTTTATCCCATGTCTTTTTCATTCGATAAATCGGTGCACTCGTGAAAGCAGCACAAATCTGCAAAACACCATTAAAATTATGTAAACATCACAAATATCAGCGACAGCCGTCCACTTTTCGATTGCTGCAACACGTGCTGCCATATTACATCTAGAGTAGAACAAAAAAACATTAAAGAAGAACAAAATGTTTCAAATTTTTCTATAAAACTACCTCGATACAATTTCCGAGCCTACTAGCCGTGAGCCATCATTAAATCTCTTCGTCATCTGAATTATGTGCTCCGCTCTGAATTTTTTGTCAGACTTCATCCATGCTTGACCCAAAAATTCTCTAAAAATTTTTTTTTTAAATTGGAAGGGTTTTGTTTCAGTTATAATTTTAAAAGAAGAAAAAAGTAAAGAAAGTCGATATTTTCAGTGGAATGTTAAACTTTTTTTCTTCGATCATATCACGATTTTTTCAATGAATAAAAATAAATGTTTGAAATTTTCTTAAAATAATGTGTTTTTTTAAATAAGAAATCTCAAAAATCATAAAATAATTTTTCAAATGAAATCGTTTCCATATCCAGAGTTGTTGATCTACTGATCCATAGCCTAAAAAGTAGCTTTTGTCTACAGTATCCATTTGGCTACTGTTGCCAATTGGCCACTGTAGCCAAAAGATACTTTTCAAAAAAATAACCAATGGTCAATTGGC
The DNA here is from genome assembly GCA_014622435.1 of Polypedilum pembai. Lineage (NCBI taxonomy): Eukaryota > Metazoa > Arthropoda > Insecta > Diptera > Chironomidae > Polypedilum > Polypedilum pembai. Next base: position 120,685 of record JACWBX010003684.1, read on the forward strand.
TACAGTAGCAAAAATCTACTGTAGAAAGAAGTCAAAAGCTACATACGTAGATTCTACTTTAACAACTCTGTCCTTATCATTGAGAAATCAATATTTAAGTTTGAATCATTCAATTTTGCTTTCAACATTTATCAATTTTGAATTGTTTCCTTAATAAAAAAAAAAGAAAATATTTCTGAGAATTTATAGGCATGTAGGTACTTACTCGCTTCTTATAGCAAGGAAAATTTGATGATCTAAATACGTCATTTGCTCTGCTATTTCTAATGCCGATAGCGTCTCGATGCTTTCTTTACTCGGTGACTATAAATAATGAGAATTTCATTGGTAAAATAAAACTCATTCACAACTTTTAGTTAATACAGCGCTTACAGTAGGTGGTGCCAAAAGCAATTCTAAATTCTTCTTCCCACAATCGATATCATCACGAGTAAGTAATCTCAGCAATTGTGAAGCGGCTCGATGCTCTCCAGGTAGTAAATTAGGGCTGCATGTAATCTCATCGAGAAACTCAATTGTTTGCGATCGAAGCTTCTCGTCTTGTTCAAAATCTTGAAAATGTTTTGAAACCCAATGCCTAATAGAGTGAAATAATTAGTATAAAAATACCTTTACTCGACGGTATTTGCCTCTTTTTCTTACCTCAAAACATTAAGAACACGCATCGTTGCCGGTGAGCTTACAACAGAATCTTTCCGACTTCGAGTATCAATTTCCGGCTCATCTCGTGGATTTGATGATGCCGAGGTTGCTGATTAAGTTTTTTTAAGAGAAAGAAAAATAAATATTTACATAATTTCTTTTCTTCTTCTATTCCTTTGCTTACCTATGGCAAAAGCTGCAGCAGCTGTCGACGTACTGGACCTTTTTATTAGATCAATCAAGAAAGAAGTAGAAAAAAAAATTATATATAGAAAGAAACTTCAAACAACTTGTTCTCATGTATTGCTTTTGAAAGTTAAAGTTAAAGTGAAAAAAGCTTTGCAATGGAATTTAATATATATGAAAGTGTTTTAGTAAAATATATTTTTAATGAAAGTTATTTTGTAAAGTTTATGTTCTTGCATTAGCGAGCGAGAGAGAGAGATATAAAGAGGATTGAATTTTGTGCAATATTTTATGACTCAATTATGCTCAAGTAGTGTGCGTTGAATAAGTTATAAAAGAGTAGAATTTCTGCTTGATAGTTTTTTAATGTGTAGTTTTATTTTGCTGCTAAAGTTTATTATTGAACATTGGTCAAAATGGCGTGGTTGAAAAATATTATTTTTACACAACTTCATGAACAAAAAAACGTAACGTGTGACAGTGTTAATGTTATGAGTCAGTTGCGACGAATATACTCAAAACACTGAAACTCATCACTATTGCGGGAAAGGATTTTTTTATTGTTAATTATGCTACCTATTGTACTACTCTAGTTTTTCTATCTAGTAATTAATACCTACAGTCATACTACAAATGAAAAAGAAATTAGTATTTAAGCAAAAAGAAAGAAAAGAGTAAGAGAAAAATATTGAATATAAGGACATGCAGGAAGCAGTTAACATAAACAGGCAGCAATTATCATATTTATACTAAACTTACCACAATGGATCGTCTCCAAAACTTTATATTGATTTGATCATACAAAAATGCGACATATGGTTAAATGATTAATAATTTTGTTCTGACTTCATGAAAGACAAAAGGTGGTAAAATTCTTGGCGAATGGAAACGAAAAATCATAACTAATAATCTTCTCTAACGAAGATTTTTCTTTTGTTGAAGAAAGGCAAGAAAGTGAGTGAGTGAGTGAAAGTTAAGCATGAAGAAAGGATAAATAAGATTAAATTCATATGTACGATATCAGTATGTATAGTAGAAGTAAGTTATAATGAGAATAAGTAAGTATATTTACGATAAAAACGAGCGAGCGAATGAGTAAGAGATAAAATGAAACAATTTTCACAGCGTCTCATGCTCAAAATATTTATCTTTCTCATACTTTTTTTGTTTTTATGCTTAATATAAAGCGTTAACAAAGCGAATGAAGAGATAGATAATGTCTCGTATCATTATAAGAAAATTTATTACCAAGTGAAAAATAATGATGAGAAATTTTTCGATTTAGAAAGAGAGCGAGAGGATCAAATATATCTAATTCAACATTGATTTTTCGTAAATACTGGCCTAGGGGTTTTAAGGCACTCTGTAATAAAGCATAAATAGGCACATGTCTCGTAATTATTGCCATTCACTACGAACGAGAATGTCAAATGCCAAAAGCTTTATTCAAATATCTAAGAGCTTCCTATGAATTTCAGCAACATTCATGAAAAGCCCTTTAAATTTTTTTTGCTCCCTCTCACTCTCTTTCGTCTGACTCGAGTGAGCGCTTTAAATTCAATGAATAAAAAAAGATAAAAAATGCTTCATGATCCTTCTCCCTTTTTTGATTAAAAATAACTTGATAGATAAGTTTTATTTATTTAAATAAAAAGAGAGAGAAAGAGATTAATGTATACTTAATATGATATAAGTATGCTAGCTAGACTCAGTCATAACATCATCACAATATATATATATGAAAAGTATAGTAGTAATTGAGTTGATATATAAACACATATGAGAAGACAGAAATAGACAATAGAGAAAAAAAGAGACAGAAAATAGAAAACTTCAGACGTCACTCACATGGAACAAAATATATACTTAATATATATGCTGAGTAAGAAGAATAAGAAAGTTTCGAGGAGGAGAAATATAAATCAAGACAATCAATAAAGAGTATTTAGAGTGACAGATTTTTTTTAAAAAGAAGTATATAGTAACAAATCACTGACAACATTCCATAATATGCATCATTTAATCACACCTATTAAGAATAATTAAAATTGTATGATTTCATTGCTCAAACCAGATGGTATTTAAATCATTATTAAGAATTAATCAAAGAAAACGTAGTACTAATAGTAGTAATTGTAGCGACAATTGGATTGAATCGCATTTGAATAAAGGAAAAGAAGAAAGGAGATTAGATTATGTACGAAGGTGAGTAGGAGCGCACGAGAGAGAAAAAAGGAGTAAGTCGAGAAAAATAAATTAACAAGTCGTCTTTATTTACCTCCTTTGGGCCTGTCTAAATGACGTAATCACGACGCCAACCTTGCTTGAACAATGTGGAATGTGTGGATCGTGTTGCATAGAAGCTCTCGACGAAATTGTACTCAAACTGATTCCTCCAAGTGAACCTAATGTTTAAAGTAAACATAAATAATGAATGGAATTAGTAAAAAACACCCACACTTCATAATAATAGATAGAAAAACATCTACCTCGAGGTGTGTATAATGATGCCATCTCATCATCGCTTTCAGAGAATCTTCTCGGTGCTTGCGGTGTACCAAAAGATTTTCTTTGTCTTTCTGGTGTTTTTGGAGCTGAAAATTTTCTATGTGTCAAACGGGGACTTGTTTTTTCGAAATTCTGCGAAAAGGATAAAAAAATACCAAAATAGATTTTGCAAACTTGAACTTAATTTGCTCATTAATGATTTACCTTCTGACCACTAGCAGTATTTCCACTGCCTTCGCCATTCAACTGCAAACTGTATCGATGTTGGCACAATGCTGCGTGCGGTATGACATTATAGCCTACACTTGGACGTCTTTAAAAGTATTGACATTTCATGTTTATTTTAGATTGTTAAAGCATTAAAAGAAAGAAAAAGCAATTAGTTGAGATTGAACAACATTTCTATCGAATTAGAGATTATTAACAGTTTTATACTGTTATGGGAGAAATGAAAAAATCAATTTTTTTCTTTAAAAAAAAGAAAAAAGGAAAATACCTGTCGAACGTAACACCTATTGATGGAGCAGTTATTGATGTTTTTGTTGTGGAGGAAGCTGTTAAAGCAGCCGTCGAGATTAATGTTGATGTTGTTATTGTAACAGTGTTTGTCGATACATTGGTTGTTGGCGGAGCGATTTTTATTATGCTCGGCTTTGTTTCGCTAATTGATTTGACAGTTGTCGTTTGAGGTAGCTGTTGACTTTTTGAAACTGTTATTGTTGTATCTGTACTAAGCGATTGCTGTTGTTCAATCGTGCGTGGTGGACGTTTTGGAATGATGCGTTCAGGCAAAGGACTCGTGGGCGCTTTCCCATACTTGAATGGTGTTGTTGAAGTGTCCGTGGGAGTTTCATCACATTTTTCACCACTTCCCGTAGATCCGACTAGCGTTACATTGCTAATATTTGATGGCGATGAAGGACCACTTGGTACAAGTGTATCGGCACTACCTGATGCCGAAATTGATGATGGAACTCCCAAATAACCTTCATCTTGCGGAACACTTTTCTGACTTGTAACTGCATCATCGCTCTCACTTCCATGTATAATTGTAACTTCAGGATTGACCTCTATTTCTACTTCTGATGCAACAGTTTCCGGAATCCAGGTCAAGGTTGTCTCTTGATCTAAATTGATTTTCATTTCACAACATAGTGATAGAAAAACAAAATGCACAAAATTGAATTTCTATAATAGAGAAAAATTGCAAATACCTTGTGTCGATTGTTGCTGATATAAATTTCTACGTGACGGTCTGAAACGCAATCCAACTGAATCACCACTCATTGACCGATCTCGATCTGCACCTTCTGAACAATACCCTGAAATGTAGTATGAGGCTGTCAAATATATTGAAACAATATGATAAAACTTTATGCATTTGCTCGATTAATTTGGAAAGCACTACTAGAAAGCTCTACCGATAAAATTACCACTACTTTTATTATTGATACTGTCTAGCTATTGATTTTCAACTAATTTTGATGAATTGTCAAAAATAAGTTGGAAATCATGTCGAATATTATTTTTATCTACTTTTTCTTTTCCATGTATTGAGTTACCTGAAACGGAGCTCGCACCACTCGTTCGTCTTGGATGGCTATCATTTTGATAAGGAAGCTCTAAAAGATCAGTTTGTGGTTCACAATCGCACGGTTCAATAGGTGGATCATAAAACACCTTCTTTAATGCACTAAGTACTGTTTCACCATCTAATGAAAGGAAATAATTTATCGAATTTATAAAAATAAGTACTGATATATACACACAGTAAAAATGTTGAAAGGAAATTTAGAATAAATTTTAGAAAAATAATCAAATAATCAAAAAGCGGAGATGAATAGGAAGTAAAAGCGAGAGAAAATTTTATTTTCGAGTCAGCAATCTACCTGTGAAAACGCGATATGTGAGTAAAAAGGTGTTGAGAAAATCAATAGATAAAAATCGCAAATCGGTAAGTCGCTGTAATAATTTTTCTGGCGTAGCATAGCGAATTTGAGGCAATTTGCAAGAATTGAGTGTACGCGAGAATCTTATGTCAACATCGTCCTTGAACAAATGCGGGTCAGCTCGCAACGCTTGATGGCCTGCAAACATTGAAGCTTTGGAATTTATAGCGTTAAAAAATTTACACCAAACATTTACTTTGCTCATGCGATTGCCTACCTGCAGTTGTGCCGATACCAGGCGATAACAATGAATGCATATGAATGTTGTCTAAACATTGTGAAATATCACTGATCCATGCTTCTTTGTCTTGAGCTGTTGGTGCAACGAGATGTATTGAATGCCTTTGTCCCGATTTTCCATCGACAATGATTTTGAAATCACGGTTGTTTGCATTAACTGGATCAGTTACACTTAAATTACTGCTCTGTGTAGATGCAGAACAAAGAGATTCTTCATCGTCATTGCCCGCTTCACTCGGATCCTCAATTAGAGTTGCGTCCACTAATGGAATTTTGCCGACATCAGGTAGCAAATGTAATCTCCCAGCAGAAGTTCTGTAACAAAAATAAATGAATTAGCTTTCACATTAGCGTGTGAGTGGATGTGGTTTTGTGATAATTGAAAATAAAACCTCAAACCCCTTTTCCTTACCTTGTCGCTATTATCATGTGGTTCGAGAAGAGGAAACATTGTCGTACTGATTCACGCTCGCTCTTGAACGATGCTAATCTACTACGAATACGGCCTCGACCTGGAGGCACTTGAACTAAACTTCCTGTTTACAAAGAAAATAAGTGAAAGAGAAATAATTCAATTATTTTCAACAATGGATTGAAAACTTTCTTAATTAATACAATTCAAAAAGGAAAACACGTAACATGATGGTTGTAGCGAAATAATAAAGTAAGAAATAATAGAATATTACACAGTGGGCCAGAAAATTAAAAAATGTTCAAAAAATATTTTGATTCATTTTCTTGTAGCGCAATATTAGACGATTATAAATTGCCTAAAAGC
>JACWBX010003684.1:127007-256832 GCA_014622435.1 Polypedilum pembai
GATAATTGAAAATAAAACCTCAAACCCCTTTTCCTTACCTTGTCGCTATTATCATGTGGTTCGAGAAGAGGAAACATTGTCGTACTGATTCACGCTCGCTCTTGAACGATGCTAATCTACTACGAATACGGCCTCGACCTGGAGGCACTTGAACTAAACTTCCTGTTTACAAAGAAAATAAGTGAAAGAGAAATAATTCAATTATTTTCAACAATGGATTGAAAACTTTCTTAATTACTACAATTCAAAAAGGAAAACACGTAACATGATGGTTGTAGCGAAATAATAAAGCAAGAAATAATAGAATATTACAATAATGGTCTAATTTAGAATTTAATTAAATTTTTATTAAAAATATTGTTTATTGAACGCGTTTTTTGATCAAAATATTATTTTCATAAAGATTCAAATGTTAACGATTTCGAGGAATAAAATATATTAAAATTTCATAAAGAGAATAATATCAACTTACCTTGACGAACAAATACTTGATTAACGTCTAATAGAATGTCACAGCCTTCCACAATCATTCGCTCTACTGCCAAGTTCTTTCGCAAGTTTTCCGTCTCTGAAACTTCATCGTGCATTTGCCTGTTGAATATTTCAAGATTTAATTAATTACTTACATAGAATTTAATGAGCAAAAAGTTAGAAATAATTTACCGACTAAGATCCTCGAGTTGCTGTCGAGCATTCTGCAGGCTTGGTCTCTCGACATGATCAAAGGGCGTGTGTGCGAGCAGTTCATGGAGTGTGATGATATAGCGTGGAATCTGATGCATAGGATAGGTGAGTAATTGCTCTAGACTTCGTCCTTTACATTGTGGTTTTGCTGCTTTCATTTAAAGTTTCATGATAATTTATTCAACATTAAATCTCTATGGGGTAAAAGTGGATTGGATTTCAAGTTAACTTACCTTCAAGTCTCTTGAGAACAGTTGCAAAAGCTGGATTGCTTTTGCATTCGGTGAGTACTTGAAGTGAATAGTGATGATTTCTCACATATTCTTGATAGATACTCAACATTGGCAGAAGCATATCAAACAAGTCGCCTGCAAATAATTGTGTGCAGTATGAATGAGAAGAGGAGAGAGAGAACAAAAAAAAAGTGATTGACGCATTAATATTGAAAATGATTGATTGTTTGAGAGTAAAAAAAACATAGCTTTGCATTAACATTCACTTAGTGTCTATAAGCATAAATGCGAATGTGTCGTCGTTGGTGTCGTTGTCGTTGTCGTTGTTTTTATAAAAGACACATAACGTTTATGAATGAAAATGCAAAGCTATTAATAACATTGTACACAACAGAACACAATGTAAATATAACAAGCTTTCACTTAAGCGTGCCTTAAAACATTATTCAAGCTAATTTTATCTACACATATCATAAATATCACATCCCTATTTTCCCTTTCTCTCGCTCTTCGCTTGTTTTCTGCATCACATACAGTTTCTTTCTGCTACTCTTCGCATTTATGTGAATGTGCCCATATTTGCTTTATTTTGGACAGAAGTGTGGCTAAATTTTTTATGAGTTTCATTTCCATCCTTTTTCACATTCGTGTTGCTGTCCATTAAGAATATTAGATTTATGATCGTTTTGGTTTTCCATTATATTTCATTCCTTTTTCACACCACGAATACCTTAACTGACTGTAGTTTCAGCTCATCTGACTCTTTTGTATGTTGTTGTCATTTTTATTATAAAACTTGATAAAGGTTTTTATATATAATTCTAAGAGCATTCAAATCTCACAAAAAATTATTCTTGTTGTCATAATATTTGCTTGCGTTTGCAGGAAAAATAAAAATGAATTTCATAAAACCACAAAATCACGTATGAACACAAACAAAGAAAATAAAAGGAAAAGTCTACACAACACCAATACCATAAGTCCGTTTTTCATGTTTTTTTTTTTCTTTCATAAATATATAGATAGCAGAACGAGAACATAAAACGATTTTACCTCTATTTTTACTACAAACATCTTTATCTAATATTCAATAAATTTATGAGTCACTTGAATATTAAAGTATATAGCTAGTAGTATATATGTATGTACAGTGGGCTAGAAGAAGAAAGCTAGTAGGCTTGTAGGTCTAAACTACCAGAAAATCAAAGAGAAATCTAATCAACATAGTGATTGTTTATATGTGGAAAATATAGAACTCTTCAATATAGTCACAAACAACGAAACTTATACTTAGTTAGATTTTGTATACATACTTATGGTCTTACCGAGAACGAGCGTTGGCCAACTTTCAAGTCGTGACGTCAATCCTTTGAGGAAGATTTGATGAAGGAATAAAACAGTTTCAGAATTGAGAAAAATTGAGTTGACATCTTCATGCGAGCACGGTGGACGTTTTGAAGATGCTGCCATCTTAAAAGGACGAAGAAAACATGACACGAGAACCTGAAAATAAACACAGAGAAAAGAAAAAGAAAAGAAGAGAAAGAGAATAAAAATTCACGTTTAAGTGCTTTCTTAATTAAGCATCATTGTCAAAGAGTTTCTGTGATTTATTACTTCCAGCTGCTCCAAATATTCCTCTTCTGCTTCAACCATTGAAAACACAAGACTATTTCGCTTTCGCATACTCTCGGCATGTGGTGATTTGATATACTCCTCGACAATTTGCTTCCAGCGCCGTCGACATAACCAACCACGGAAAAAACTCTGAACTTTTTTAATCTTTCTTAACTCAATTGAATCTTGCACAGATTCACATAAATTGGCTAGATTTGATGTCTCAACTACACCTATGGTTTCAGGATGTTCAGTTGTAGCGCCAGCACTAAAACTTCCTCTACCAACAGGTGTTGCCGAGAATGATGATCGCTTTGTTTCTTTTCGTAATACGCAAATCTAAATGGAGAAAAATTTTATGTAAATAATCAATTGACTTATTAGAAAAGATTTTTTAAAGCGCATTTTTACTCAATCTTAAACATTTTGATCCAAAAAAAAATTTTTACTTGATAAATTTCATTATATTATATCACTAAAAGAATTCAGACAGATTGACGACTCTTGAGAAAATAAAAATACGCTAGCAAAAACTTTTCTCCTATTAACCTCAGCCCGAAGTTTTCTTATCTCGGAGGCGAGTTCCTCACATTGCTGTGTGTATTGCCATTTGGCTGTTTTCTCACTTTCAACCACTTGTAATAAATGAACATGCTTCTGTTCAAGTTCCTCCTTTTGAAGAAGTAGCTTGTTGAAGCTTTTAGAAGTGATGATGCAAAATAAAAGAAGCGGAAACAAGAGAGAAAAAGAAAGAGGATGAGATAAGTTTTTTATGTTTTATATTTCACTTTTTCCACCTTTTATGGCAGCAAGTAGTGTAAATATTTAATGAGTACTGCAACAAACATACCTCGCTTCTCTTATTGCTATTATCCATGCAGAACACTCTGATTCAGTATTACATTTTAGCTCGTAATGTCTCTGATTTTCACGGCGATACGAGATAGTGAAACAATGCTGTATGCATATATAAGAGAGAGAATGTAATTGAATTTAAAAATTTAATGGATAATTTTGTATATGAACAAACCTGCAGTTTCTCCTCCTTGTTAGTCTTTGAGACATTTGCATTTGAATTATTATTCGAGAGAAGAGGCGACCCAGGCGCAATACAAGCGGGAGCTGAGACAAGTCGCTCGCAATAGCAGCCCTCTAAAAATATAATACCCGACGGCCTTGTCGACGTTTCAGATTCATAATAGAATAAAAGATTCTGAAAAAAGAAAAATTTTATTTTTCCGGTTCCATTAAATCCATCTCGATTAATTTCCAAGAGGAATTCCAATTATTTTTCCGAAAGCAATCAGTTTAGAATTTCTCTCATAGGGCTATCTTACTTGATATAGTATAAAAAATCGTAGCTGCCATCTATCGCTTGAGGTTCGTTTATAAAGATATCCTTGCTACGAAATGAAAGAAAGTAAGAGAGATGTAGAAGAAAACAGAAGAAATGTGAGTAAATAAAAAGACGTTTCAGACGTAGCATTTGGTTAAAATTAGAATTATCTCTGTTGGGAATTGTGAGCTCTACCTATATCGTATTTCAATGATAAATGATTATGTACAACAAAAAAGCTTACGCTCACTAAAAAGGTATGCAAACTTTTTTCTTTTTCTTTTTTTATGCGTAGCTTTTTTGTACAATTGTATGGCCTGTCCAATAAATTACATGGAATGTGAATAAGGAATTGGTGTGCATAACTTTTACATTTTTCTTTTGCTCAGCTGGTGCCTATTTTAAATATGAAAGTAAAAAAGTGATTTTTCTAGAAGAAGAGTTGAATGAGGTATCTGAGGATATTATTATCATTTACAATTGTGTAGAACTTTTTACTCTTTTATTTGAATTTAATATTGCAATTTTAAGCTCATCATTCAGGGTTTGAATGTTTTAGTGCTCAGTACTTAGTGTTAAGTGTTTTAGTGCTCAACACTTAGTGTTTGAGTTTTTTGATGCTCAGCACTCAATTTAATCAATATTTGTATTATTTTAAGCTTTTAATCTGTTAGTGCTACAAAAGTGAATAACTTTTGAGAAATCATAAATAAATATTCTAAACTTTCAATTATTATTTATTACACTCTTCTGGATGGAATTTTTTACACTTATGAATTTAAAGTTTTTATTAACTTTGAAAGCAAAATAAAATATTTTTCCAGTTAATCGATTTTCTCGGTCAAAGAATAAAATAATTCGACCTTCCGATGTATCAATAATGAATGTATAATATACATGAAATTTTTAACCCTGAATGCCTCTTCTGTCTTTTTTTCTCTCTTCACATGTGAAAATCCTCACAACCGCATGATGAAAATTACGTAATTGAATAGAGAGTGAAGTGAGCGAGAATGAGAAGAAGAGAAAAAAAAGATTGAATTAGGAAAGCATGTTGTGTTTCTGACACAAACCAAAATTACCTAGCAAACAATAAATCAAATGACTCGAGCAATATCAATATTAATAATCAGCAACGTAATTATTTTTATCATGAAGGATTTAGGATTTAATTGAGCGTAATAAATTTGTAACATTATGTATCTGCGTATATATTCACAAACAATGTGAATGTCTAGGAAAAATAATTCTCATAGCTCCTGCACAAATGTTCAACAGTCGATTGCTTCCCTTACCACCATTATATTGTTGTTGCCACCACTTCCCTCATTTTTCTTCTTCTTTTTCTTGTTATTCTTCATTGAGAGTGAATGAGCGAGGAAAAATTGTGAGAGAAAGAAAGGAAAAGTTTCCTCGCTACTCTCACTCTCATTCTCTTGCCTTCTCTTTTCACAGACTCATAATAACGTTGAAAAGCGTAGGATTTGTGCTATAAATAGACTTACGTATATTTTGCTTACATTTTGGTTATCATGTTGAGCTTTGTCAGAGAGCATAATCAATTGATTCTCGTTGACTCGCACGGATCTTTGCATTTTTGGACTGAGCATTTTTGTAATTTATTAAACAACAATTTTCACACACACTCACAATAAATTTTTACTTCTTTAAACACAACTTTTTCTTCTGCTCGCGTTCGTTTATCTTTTTTTGTTAAAACTTTTTATTTTGATTTAATTAGCTTGTTTAAAACTTTTTACTCTTTTTTAATTCTCAAATTAGAAACTTTGTTTTTGTCGATCTTTTATATACGGATAAATTAATTAAAATATTAAAATAAAAATGAGAGAAACTGAGCGGAAGCTTAAATAATTATTATACTGATTTAATAAGATTGATATTTTTTTGCTTTCAACAATTGATATCACATTTCAAAATAAAGTTCAACAAGCACACTATAGTGAACGAAAGAGAAACTTGTTGCACGAAGAGAAAATTTATATGTTATAATTATTATTAGTGGACGAGGTATAAGTTGTTGCAGAAAATTTATTACTCATTTCAACTTGTTGATTATTTTCATTCTCCCTTTCAATGCAGGAAAAGCATGAAATTTCATGTGCTTTTACGTCGTGTGTGTTGCTTTTTTTCTCGTTTTCTCTCTTGGAAAATTTTCCCTCCTGTATATAGATTTTATACGCTCGCTCCCTATAAGCTTTATCGATTTTCTCTCTTACGTTTTTGTATGAAAACCTTCTTCTTTTTTTCACTCGTTATAATTTTCTTTTAACTCTTTTCACAACGCATGCATCAAGTAGACTCATAAATTTTTTAATTAGCCAAGAACTCACACTCCTCGCTCGAAATGTTCAATTTTTATTTTCTTCTCCTCTACGTGTCTCACTTAATCATGAATTATTTCGTAGGCGTTAGCGTAAATAATTTTATAATATTGCAGTGAACACAAGAATGTTTAAAATTAATAGACTATATGAAAATAAAACTCGCAAAGTTGTAGACTGAGAAGTTCTGGGATTTAAGCTCTTCATACTATACAAAATATAATAATCCTAAAAATTGTTGAATCACTCGTATGTTATCTAAAGTTCATTTCTCAGCATTGTCCGATTGATTTGCGTTAACTTTTATGTTAATTTTTGAATTTAATTAAAATTGGCTGGCATTTTTTCACTGTGCTGCTTGCAATCTCAACTTTTTTTCTCTTCTCTTTTTTCAAGGTTTGATTAATGCTACAGGTTGATTTCTCAAATGGCCACGTTTGATAACATAAAAATAGATATTTTGAATAATTTTCACTAAATGCAACAAAATTTTAACAAAACTATCACAAACTAAATAAAAATTTAATGAATTTAAGTAATTTCAAATGTTAATTGTGTATAGGATAAAATTTTATTTGAGTTATCTTTTTTATATCACAAAAACGGCTCAAGGAAAACTGCGATAAAATGCTCTCTTGTTTTTCCTTTTATATCGTCCTCGCTCTGCTCACAAAATGTTAGAGTGAGCGAACTGAAAATAAGAGAGAAAGTAATGGAAAATGAGTGAAAACGACTGTTAGGAAAAATTCAAGGGTGAGAGTGGTTTGGGTCAATGTGATTCTTATATTGTTATCACAAGCTCCATGTATTTATGTTTTCACATGGCAATCTGTATTTATGTCAGGTAGGTTGGTTAATTTCTTCTCTCTTTCGTTCTCTCACATCTTTTACTCTCAGGATATTTTTATGAGATGCAAGCAAGCAAGTAAGAATATTATTTAGGCATTTCAAGGAAATTACTCTATTAATTTTATCTTATACTTATGGAATGTTATACTTTTGATTACAACTAACATTTGCGTTTTAATTCGTAATTTATTAAATTTGAGCCACTCTCTTATCCCTCGTTTTGATCTAATTTATTTATACGTTGATTTAATTTAATTTAAATAAATATGAGTGTGTGCGTGTAATCATGCAAGGGTTACAATAATATAATTATTTTACGCATGATCAAATTTAATTTATTTCATTTAATAATAATGCTTTGATATACAATACATGCTATCGCTCTCTAGTATAACAGTTTTTATTTATTTCTTCCAAGTTTTCTGCCCCTCGAGTCATTGTTGCATTACTGTTATAATAATTTTTTTTTCCTAAAGTGCTCATAGAGATTTTTCATTTTAATTTTGTTTTATGCTTTTAATTAATTAATTTATGCACGCATAGTTTTTATATTTCCATTGCACTTCTATTAGAACTTAAAAAGTGATAACAAAAGGGCCAATAATAAGTGAAATTTTAGACTAAGAAAATAGAGAAAGAAAAAAAAAGAGAAATCAAAACATAATAAAAAAAGCAACAGGCTAATAGAAAATAGATGTCAAAAACAAAACAATCCTACGGAATGGATCCAAATGACGAAGCTTCAAAGCTTCTTGAAAAGGCATTATCTTCATTTGATGGGATTATATTAGGTGAGGAACTCAACAAGTTCTTTTCTTCTTTTATATAGACCGGATGTGCCGTATTGATTTTTCTCTATGCGAATTTAATGAATGACGACACGACATGAGACCAGACTGTGGGATGAAAAGAAAATTTTTATTAAAAAAATTTTTCTTTCTCTTTTTAGATGATCAAAATTCGCAACCGTCAACCTTGAATGTTCTATCAGCAGCAACAACACTCGCACTTGCATTGCAACAGTGTAAAAATACGCCTTCACCGCCAGATAAAGAAACCGCAGAAATCATTAATGCGTGGCTGGAAGCCTATATGCCTGTGAGTATAAAAATTATATTTATTATATATCACACGATCTACATTCTCCAATCCATTCACCGATGTTACAATCGAATTTTATATTCGATTTTGATAGTAGTACAAAAACAGAGATAGACGAATATAGAGGTGAAAATTTATCAGCCCACGAGTGATTTTTTTTTATTTTTACTCAATATGAGTCAAAGTTTTATCTAATTTTATCATCTATTTGTTAATTGCACATACTGTCATTATCAAATACTGATTTAATGACTACAAGTGTCTGTTGTAGTATTTAAAACGTGACGTCAGTGCTATTTTTTGTTTACATCTGTATCGTACACTCCTCTTTCTCTCTATTTTGGGGGCTCGTGATTTTCTCAATAAAGAAAATGTGATTTTTTATTTTCTTTCTCAAACTCGTGAGCAAAATCTTGTCTGCTTTTTATATAAAATGTAATTTATAGAGAGAGAAAGAGATTCGATTGAATGTATATAGAGTTCAATGTTATGCCGTCTCAAAGTCGTTAATTATTTTTGAACATCTCTCGACCAATGAATCTGTGTGTGAGAGAGAGGAAAAATCAAAATCGATGCCACATGTGTTTTGAATATAGTGAAAAAGTAACAATGATGAAAGAATGTTGGGAAATATTTCCCAGTGAGAGAAATTAAATTATTATTTTCTCATACAAATTATTATTAATCAAAATTGATTGATCTTTTTCTTATCAATGATTTGATTTGTTTTATCTAGGCTATTTCTATTGTAAAAATTGACAGTTATTTTAGTACAGATTTAAAGTTATTTTTGGTACAAAATTTTAAAAATTTTGTCGTTATTTTTATTTCATTATAAATTTAAACTAAGAAAAGTTTTTAAATGAAACTCTTTGTAATAAGTTTCATAAGTAGTCTCTATAAAGGCCTCCTAAATCATAATTTAATTGTATCATTTATAATTTAGTTTGTAGTTTTTGTTTCAAAATTTAATTTGATAAAAAATTGAAGCACTTTAGTCACTTTCAAGAGTCTATAAAAATAACCTAAAATGTACAATATATATTGTCCCCGTTGAAAACAGTACATACGCATGATTTATGAGTGTAAAAAATTACGTATCACAATAACTCATACATTTGTCAATCGAAAATAAACAAACAAATCACTTGGTCGTTCCAAAAATACTTTTTTCTGCTTTGATTTCGTTTTAATACACTTCGAAGACTGACTATTCCAAACAAGTAAGATTTGCTACTCATTTCACTTAAATTGTTACTAAAAGAGAGAGAGAGAGAGACATTGAGATGAAAACAGACAAGCAGTCGAAACAAGGAAGCAAGAAGAAAATGTTTATGTTTTTTTGATGCGGGGGAGAGCGGCAGCTATAGCAAGTTTTTTTTATAAATCTCTCAGTTATAAAATTAGCTTAGAAATGAAAAGAGAAAGAGAGAAAAGACTACACAACTGAGCCATTTTACCGCTGTCAGTAATTAAAAAAACACACAAGATCGAGGAGAGTTGACGTCAGTTTCTCGCGGAATTTCAATGCAACAAGACGAAAAAAATTTTTTGAGTCGCAGACAGTTTTGAAATCGAGAGTGAAATAGAATTTTAGTCAAGTACAATATGAAACCGACACTAGGAAATGAGACAGAGAAAGAATTGCAAAGAGGTGATGTTTCACCACCAAAGCATTCAGAAAATGCAAGAAAAATTCAAAGATTACTCAAGAAGCGACGAGAAATGTTAGCGGAGCAAAAGCAGAAATTAGATATTGAGAAAAAACCTTCATTGCCATCAGAGAAGCCAAATGATGGAAAAATTAATCAAAAAGGAGAACAAACTACATCGGAAGAGGAGGAGGAGCAGCCAGAAACATTAACGGAAAATTCCGAATCATACGATTCAAATGATAGTCTTCATGGTGTTGTCAATAACAAAGAATTAGGAGTAAAAGGTTAACTAAAATACTTTAAAAATCATCAAAAATTCGTCTAAACACGTACAATAGATGTCTGTATCTCAGACTATAGAAATGCGTTCAACTTTTGAATATAGAGAAAATATTCTTATTTCTATTTATATCTCCCTTTTTAATATAAAGATCGGCATTTTTTTGAACCGCGCGCGCTCTTACTTTCAATTCAAAATGTATGTATAGAATTATATTACATGGTATGATAGATAATCTCATTTCTGTTTAGTTTTTCCTTTTTCTTTTCTTTCACTCATGCGGCTGTTACTGCTGCTGAGAAAATATATTAAAATTTAGATGAAAAGGCTAACGTCCGCGGCATTAAAAAAAGAGAGGGAGAGCATATGGGAACATATGCAATTCATATTGAGTAAATTTTAATATCCAAGGTCTCGTTTCTCTTTTTCTCTCATTTAGTTGTCGCACTATAAACAGTTTGTGTCACGCATTCTGTTTGTTTTCATTATCATTGAGATACAAACATCATTATCACGTGTTTATTAGCGACATGGTCGTTTTACCTAGAAATTTGACTGTTAATTTTTTAAATTTGCATTTCATAAAAAATGATTTTATTCAATTACACGCTTCAATCATTATACAATGTCGGAAGTTCAAAAATCAAATTTGAAAAATTAAAAATTTCTATAAAAAGACGTCGCTCAGAGTCAATGAAAATTTAGAAAACAGAAAGTAATAAAAAAAAATCTCAATATAGACGAGTCGAGCACAGATGATGAGGAAGAAGATGATGAAATCACATGGACGTGTTTACAACGATCACAAAAACGCACGCACGAGAGTTTCGATCAAAAATATGACACAATGAAAGAAGAGGAGGCGGGTCGGAAAACACCTGCTCGCAATGAGTTACGATCGCCAAATTCAATGAAACCACCTCGTTCTTCGAATGTTACATCAGCAAGTCTTGATCGACGCCAAAGGAGTAGAAGTCAGTCACATCGTCGTGAACGTGACTCAAAAAGTCGAAGTACACACTCGCTTAAAGAGAAAGATCTAAACGACAAAATTCTCATTGCGAATAATCTGGCAAAAGATAATTCGTCGAGCTCGTGCAGTAATAGACGAATGTCGCCAATTGCTTGGGAAATTCCTCCACCGCCAGCTTTTCATCCTTGGGATCAACACTATCACAAACACAACATGGCAAGTCGTGAAGAATTACGGTCAATGGATTATTATCGGCGACCATACGATCCATATCGTCTTGGTAGCTGTCAAGAGCTTTATAACTTTCCATCAACACATTCGTTGTCTGGCAATTGTGACTCTCCCTACTATCACTATCCGCCACCTTCATGTTGTAGCAATCATTATTATCCACCTTCGTATCAGGTAGTGGATTGGAAATAGATCGACAAATTTTCTCGCTTTTCTCTCACAATAATACTAAAAATAATTCATTTTTTTCTTATTCATTTAGCGTCAAGATAATTC
Source organism: Polypedilum pembai (assembly GCA_014622435.1). NCBI lineage: Eukaryota > Metazoa > Arthropoda > Insecta > Diptera > Chironomidae > Polypedilum > Polypedilum pembai. Next base: position 138,585 of record JACWBX010003684.1, read on the forward strand.
ATCAGAGCGAGTTAGACGTTTGCAATCAGACAAAGACGCTCTCCAATTACAAATAACTATTTTAACAGAACAAATTAATGCACAAAATGACAAACTTAAAGAATTGGAAATGAATATAAATGAGAAAAATCATCAACTTCAAACAACTGAAGATTTATTGAATAGAGTAAGAATTTGAAAAATACTGAAAAAAACTTTATAACTGGCATAAAGTCACTTTATGAGATCCAACTTTATGCCAGTTATTAAGTTTAAAATATTGAAATGAAAAATTAAAATTATTTTCTTATAGGAAATGTTGTCAAGATCATCTCTTGAAACCCAAAAATTAGAATTGATGCAAGCCATTAGTGAATTTAAATTGCAACAAGCAACACTTGAACGTGAAAACTTTGAGTTACGTTCGGGTGTGTTAAAGAGTAGCTTGACAAACTTGACCAATGCTCAATCACCCTATACAAATAAACGCTATGGAACACAGAATATGCAACAATTTGCTGCCATCAATCAAAAGAACAATAATACATTGAGTGGAAGTCATGGCAATTTATCGCAAAACTTAACTCTTGCTAATGCTGTGAGTATGAGAATCGCCTTATAGTTGAATTAATTTGTTATCATTTCCTTTCTAGTCTTCACCAGAGTTTTCACGACAACGGACAGACATACATTATAGTAGTCTTCCGAGACAATCATTTGCAACAGCAACAATGTTATCATTATCATCATCGGGTGGTCTAAATGGAAATCATCAAGATACTTCCGATGTAAGCAATGGTCAGAGACGAAATGTGGCTTTTGCTAATAATGACAAAATTATTGATGATAGCATAAATATTCCACAAAGAAGCTATCAGATTCAAGCATTAACTTCACCATCAATGAGTCAAAAGCATAAAGGTTTGCGTGGTATTTTAGAAAAGATAAAGCACAACAACAATGGAAATGTGAGTCTAGTTGAAGATTCAATTGGAAATGATGAAAATGAATTCATTCGTGGTGGTATGAGAGCAACTGCTGGTCCACGTTTAGGATGGAGTTCACAAGAAAAGAATGTAAAACCATTCAAAGATTGGGATACAGAAATGATTTGTTCATGGCTCGAAGAATTGGGACTGGATTACGCAATTGAAAATGCAAAAAGATGGTTGAAAAATGGTAGTGAATTATTAGCAGCAGCTCCATTAGATATTGAAAAGGAACTGAATTTGAAATCAAATCTTCATCGTAAGAAAATTTTACTTGCCATGGCTGATATTACAGAACAAGAACCTGACGATCTTCTTAGAAATGCAGGCAAACTCGATACAGCTTGGGTTTTACGTTGGCTTGATGATATTGGTCTGCCGCAACACAAAGATGAGTTTATGGCAGCAAGAATTGATGGCAGAGTTCTTCATCGATTAACATTCGATGATCTTGCATCTATGCACATCACTTCTACACTTCATGCAGCTAGTTTAAGGAGAGGCATTCAACTGCTCCGTGAGCAAAATTTCAATCCAGACTGTTTAATTCGTCGTTTAGGTGAAATTGATAAAAGTAAAATTGTGTTTTGGACATCACATTGCATAATGGAGTGGCTGAGACTTGTCGATCTTGCTGAATATGCACCGAACTTGAGAGGCTCTGGTGTTCATGGTAGTTTGATGGTTAACGAAATCAAGTTCAATGCCGAATTGCTCGCTGATTTATTGTCTATTCCCGGAAGTAAAACATTGTTAAGGAGACACTTGCAAACGCATTTCAAGGATCTTTTGGGACGTGATTTGATTCAACTTAAAAGAGAAGCTGAAAATACTCTTGGTTTTGTTCCACTTACAGTTACATCTAAAATCAAGGTGAAATTAAATTTAATAGTTAAATTTTATTGTCATTAATTATTTCTTTTATAAATAGACACCGAAAAAGTCACAATTCTCGTTGAAGCGTAAGAAGAGTATTAAAAATGAGGAATCAGAATTCAGCAATTATGTGTGCCCAATGACAGGTAGCGCTAGTGAAAACATTCAAAAGGGTAATGCTCTAACAACTAACAATTTAACAGTAAGCCAGTCACATGCATTTTACTGATTTTTTCACATTAATTTCTTTTCTAATAACTTAAATGTTCTAATGTTTTTCTCTCTTTTTTTAACATTTTTACAGTATTTATGCTAAAGATATAAAAATTCATGCTCATTCTTGGTGATGGCAACGGATGCTCATTAATTTCATTAATAATCTATTCTTCACATATAAAATTTCACTAAAGTCATTTTAAAAATAGTTTATAAGTAAATATATCACACATTTAATTGCTCATCATTAATTGCATTCTATGTAGTTGATTTTTAATTATAATCAAATTAAAAAAAAAAACAATAATTTTTTATTATTCGACAGAATCCGAGGAATATGATGATCTAGATTCTAATGGTAATTGCACAAAAACAAACAGTACAGGCAGAGCGAGTGTAAGGAGTTGTTTCACGGCTAATTAAAATCCAAGTTCATATTTCTTCCTATTGACCTTGTGGACCAATATTATTATGCACACACATATGTCTCCAAGTCTTCCAACTTATGTGGACTATAAAAAAACTTATTTTCATAATTTACTCAAAATTCATGTGGTAAATGCATTTTTTCGCATAAAAATTTACTTACGTAATTTACAAAAATAAAATTTTGATGTTTCTAATGAAGCAACATCTAAATAAAAAATATTAATAAATATTGTAGTCACGATAAAATCATATAGAATTTAAGATGGAGTTTAAATTAAAAAAATATTATTAAAATCAAAAATTTCATTGAAAAAGTTGAAACGATTTTGAGAGTTACTATATTTAATATCACGATGATAAAGAATAAAATTTTTGTTACAAAAAGTTGTTAAAAACTTCCTAAAACTGAATCACCTAACAATAATAAAAATGTGTCTTACATTAAAAAAGTTAGTATTTTAATAAAGTTCTGCATTTGAGTCTTTCAAAAAAATTGTGGTCTTTGTGTTTAAATTAAGTATTAAAAGAATCATCAACAAGTAATCATCAAAGCTTTACATATTCATTTTTGAACGCAACTTGAAAGCTGTATACACAATGCTGTTGATATTTTACATTTTGCTTTCAGTTTAAAAGTGATCGCGCAACAGTACAGACCTGCTTTGAAGAGTGTTGTGTGAAAATTTTGCTTAACAAATAACAAAACAATATAAGTATGTCACACGATTATCTCACTTTTGATTGATCATTTTCTATTTGATTGCCATTTATCGTGATTTAAAATTGATGTTAATTTACATCGAATTATATAAAGTGAAAAAAATCATGAATTTAAATTGATGAACCTGCAATAAATTAAATAGGAAATTCTAGCGTGTTTTTGTCAAATTTAATATACGAATTTCAAACATTCAAGGTGAAGTGATGTTGATCCACAGTGGATATAGTGTTTTTGTTTTGTTATTGTAGCTAACTATTTTGTATATTGGTTGAAGAAGCTAAATAATGATTGTTAATTATTTTACAAATATTATTTAAATTATTGTTGTTTTCGTCTTTTATTGACTTTTCTCCACCTGTTTTGTTAATATCTTTAAGTAGAAATTTAAAAATATTAAAAATTTTTTTGAAACTTATTTTATGAACAAATACAGATAAAATAAAAGTTATTTAATGGTTTATGGTTGAGGTATACCAATCTTTCATCTTCGGCTATTTTTTGACATGTAAAGCTAAAAATAAACATAACTCAACCAAAGTTCAACAAAAAGTCTTCAATTAATTTTTATTTTAACGGTAATTGTTCATGAAATAAGTTCCAAAAAAGTTTTTAATATTTCTACTTAAAGGTATTAACAAAACAGGCGGAAAAACTTTAAACTGATTTTAATAATCAATGACTACAAAATGATTGAATATTATTTAAAGACCTTTAAAGCCACAAAAATTTAGTATGAAAATCTAACAACAAAATTTTTGAGAAAACACTATAAACTCTAATTAAAATTGTTTCGCCACTTGATCATGGGACATGCATGCATTTCAAGCTTTTATCGTATTTTCACATTATGTCATGCATGATTTTGATAAAAACGTGACCTTTGAAAGTTTGTTGTAAAAATTACTGTATGAACTTCAAGCTTTAATAGAGTATAATGAAGTAGGAAAACTTTTTTAATAAAGTGATGAATGTAGTCGCACTAATAAAATTTATTTAAATTTTTTTCTCACTTAAAATGAATGATAAGATAGATAAAATAATGCAGATTTCAATCAGATTTTCCTGTATATTTTAATGACTCATTTAATATTTGAAAATTTCATGCCATGAAAATTTTTTATACATTTAGTTTCACAAAAATTGGTACAGACACTGAAAAGGTCATTGAATTGAGTTGCTTTTTGTTGTGATTACATAAAAGTTAATTTTATTATTTAATAACAACTAAACCGGTTGATGACGTTCAACTTTACTTACGTTAATATTATTTATCTCGAGTGCGTACCACAGCAATGACCTTTTATAAGCATCTTGAAGATAATGATAAGAGGGAAAACATTTGACCTCCGATAGATTGATTACTTTCTAAAATATTTGTAGACGATGTATTCGAAAGACAATAAAGTTTTCAAACCCACTAACCGAGTTTAATTGACAGATAAGAAATTAAAGACAAATATTGATTTGTAATTTAAATGCATGTTTATAAAATAAACAATTAATTGATACAAACAACTTTGCAATTTTGCATACATGAATGATTAAAAGATTTTATGTGTGAGAAGGGAAAAATTTATTTATTTATGATCTCGTGACGTAAAGTGTTCATTCAAGCGTTGAACTCTAATGAAACTCATGCCGCTTTATTGTTTTTCAGTTATAAATTATGCATATTTCATTATAGGTATCAAATAATCTATAATCATGGCGAGTGACACAAAGCTGAAAAAAATCAGCACATTTCGGCGTATTTTACCACAGATATTAGCGAGCACAGCAAAAAATCTTCTTCTTCTTGATCTTGGCATGGCCGTTTCTATTCCTACAATAGTAATCCCAGCATTAAGAGGTTTAAAGGAACACGATAATAATGACATTTTGTCATTTACGGCTGAAGTAATTACTTTATATTTTAATTGCTCCTAAAATTACTAAAAGATTAATTTCAATAGCAAGCGTCGTGGTTTGCGAGCATTGCTTTTATTTTTCAACCAATTGGAAGTGTTGCTAGTGGAATTGTGCTTGAACCTTTTGGTAGAAAAAAATCAATGATTATTGTGAACATTCCACACATCATAGGATGGACAATGCTTCATTATGCAAGCTCATTAGCAGAGCTTTATATTGCTGGTATGATGTTCAAATGTTTTTGCAATGATTAAGATCTCTAATCGGGAATTATTCAATTTATTAGCAATTTTATTGGGTCTCGGTGTTGGATTTATGGAAGCTCCTATTATCACATATGTCGGAGAAATTTGTGAACCAAGTATAAGAGGAATATTAACATCTTGTGCAGGTTTTTTTGTTGATATTTGGATAATATTTCATCAAATATTTTATTAACAAACAATGTTATCAGGTGTTGCTGTTATGATTGGAATTTCATTGGTTTATTTTCTCGGTAGTATTACGACATGGAGATTTACAGCAATCTTGTGTTGTTCAGTTCCAATTTGCACAGCAATTGCGATTTGCTTTGTTCCAGAAACACCTTTCTGGTAAGCTTAAAAACATTGAACAATGAAATTAATGTCAAATGTTATTTATAATAATTAGGTTGTTGGCAAAGAACCGCAAAGAGGAAGCATTAAAGAGTCTAATGTGGCTTCGTGGATGGGTATCATCTCCGCAGTATGTCGAGAAAGAATTTAATGAGATTGTAAAATACAGTGAAGATTCAAATCGATGTGTTGCATGTCAAAAATCTGATTCAAAATGTACACACCCACCAGCAACGGCAAAAGAATTGTTAACTGAACTCAAACGAAAAAGAACACTAAAGCCATTCTTTATTGTTCTTATGATGTTTATTTTTGCACAATTCAGTGGATTGTCAGCAATGCGACCATATTTGGTACAAATTTTTCAAGCTTTTTCATCACCTATTGACCCATCTTGGTCAACATTTGTGATAGGCATTATGGGATTTTTTGCAAATATTGCATGCATGTGTCTCATAAAATCAGTTGGCAAGAGAAAAATTGCAATAATCTCAATGGTTGGTACATCCATAAGTGTGATATCTCTCGCAATTTATTCATTCTTTATTTTACCACCGGGATTGTCTTCATTTGATAAGCATATTGTGCATACAACAGAGAACAATTTAGGTTATATTCCCATGACATTTATTTATTTATTTGCATTCTTTACGAGCTTCGGTTTGCTGCCTGTTCCTTGGATGCTTCTCTCTGAAGTTTTTCCATTTAAATCACGTGGTCTTGCGAGTGGAATTACAGCTGCCATCAACTATATTATGGCATTTTTTACTACTAAAACATTTTATAATCTCGAATCATCTTTGTCTCTTTTTGGTGTGATTACATTGTAAGTAGTATAACATGTGCTGTGAAAATGAAGCTTATATTATGTTTTCTTTTACAGATACGGTGTGATTGATTGTATAGGATTAATATTCATCTACTTATACCTTCCTGAAACAGAAAATCATACTCTCGAAGACATTGAGCTTCATTTCTCTAACAATACTAAAAAATTGCGTGATATAAAAATTCAAAAAGGCAGAATAACGACAAAAGGAATCGAAAATAAAGCATATGAAAGTGATGGAAATAAATATTAAGAACATAAAAATTGAATTTACATTGCCGCAGTAAAAATTGATATCATAGATAGTTTTTTTATTTGTCTTCATGAAAAAAGCTTTACAGCATTAAAATAGGATTGCATAATACTTCATTTATGTCACATATGTACTTAGCGCTTGATAGACTAGAATAGAATACAACAAAAGATTCAAATTAAAATTCACAAATTTCCTTTTCATAAAACTTCGTTAAATTGTGATTGTTTTACATGATTATTTAAATTTTCGACAATGCATTTTTTTGTTATTTTGAGTAAGAATAAAAGTTTAAAAGAAAAAGTTCGTGCCAATATGATTTTTCTTTATATTAAAATTTAAATTCAAATATCTCAATGTGCAAGTTTCAAAAAACTTTATCAGTTTGTATTATCAATATGTATGGATAGCACTTCAATTTCAAGCAGTTTTTAAAGCATTTAAAATTATCTTATTATTCAATTACATATTGGAAGCTTCTTAAAACTTATTTCTTAATTATTTGTCACTAAATTTTTATGTAATTTTTCACTATAGGCCTTGAAAACAATTTTTTTTCTCACAAATTTTTCTTCAAAGCATCGACTCTTCAAATTTTAACAAATTTTTTTCTTTTATTTAATTTCGAATTGGTAAAATATTAAATTTTTAAATGTCTTTCAGAATTTTAAAAATGATGAGTAAAATTTTTTTTTTAGATTTTAGTCAATTCACGGACTGTAGTAAAATTGCAATTATATTACAGATATTATGTATCTTTTATCCCTACTTTACTATTTATCAAAGATTTATTATGACACTTGAAGCGTCTCTTTTTAAAATATTCACAAGATTAAGCAAACTTTTTTTTGCATTGAATTTTTATCTCATTTTTGCTTTTATAGCAAGTAAATTTATGTTTTTGTATCATGAGGCACATCTGATATTTTAATTATTGCAAGAAATGTAGAAAGTGAATAAAATTTGATATCCAGGTTTTAAATAATTTTCATTTAAAATTCTTCCATTTCCATATCCTTTATATCTAAAGAGAAAGGATTTTGAAAGTTGATTTAATAAAAGTGCTCTATTTTTAATTAAAATCAAATTATTTGTGATAAAAAAATTAATTTTTGTTAGCGATATGTTCAGCGAGCTATAAAATTAATTAAAAGATTAAAAAAAGAAAAGTTTCTATTTGTTTTGCATTCACATGTATGTATACAATAGTTTAAAGGAGTTTTTCATTTTTCAGTTTAAGCATTTATGAAGGCTTTTTTAATTATTTCACATAGCATTATTTTTCATAGTCTTTTTTTTATACAATTCCTTCTTTCTTTCTCAATATTTGTATTTAATAATTATCTATAGAGATAGAAGAAGTCATAACAGATGAATAGATAGATAGGTAGATAAATAAGTGAGTGAGTGCATGAGTGTTCTAGAAAATTGACATAGTGCAGATTCATTGATTTTATTTCATCATCAGACGCTCGTTTTCGGGAAAGACCTTTACTCAAATTCTCTTTATTGTGTTGCCCGTGAAAAAAATTGACATTTTTCGTGAAAAAGTCATATCCTTTTCGTATTCATCATTATGATGGTGATGATGGTGTGTGCTATATCCATAGAAATTTGTTTTGAGTGGAGACAAAGGCCGTAATTGTTCATCATTATCACAAAAACCTGGATTCAATATAACATGCATATTTTGAACTAAATCCTTATCAGACTCATCTTCTGTGTTTGTGTTTATCAATCATATGTTATGTTGTTATTTGTATGAAATTTTCATATTTTAATGTTACATGTGTATGAAAATAGAAGATAATAAAAGTTTTAACAGTGCAGTAAAGTAGAATAAGAAAAAAATATTTTTCATCATTTGTCAAAGAGGTAGAGATGATATTTTTTAAAAAGAGTTTGATACCATAAAGATGAGAATTGCAAGTCAGTCATTCAGCATTAGAGAAAGTAGAAAAATGTAAATATAAAAAGAGTAAAAAAATATTTTTGAGTTTCATAGAAAAATTTTTGTTTTTGGTCCCAAAGCATTTCACTTCAAGCGTTTAAAAAAGCCAATAAAATAAAACGACACAGAAACTCAACAATTAGCACTCTGTTGTGTTTAAAAGCTTTTTATAAAGAAAGAAATATCAAAAAACTGTGATAATAAATGCTATTTTACATTTGATAAAATATTTATAATTAAAACTAGTTATACAGAGAAATGTACATTTGTGCGAAAAAAGTTTTTAAATTTTGTGCATTTTAAAACAATTTTAAAATGCAGACAAAACATTTTTAAAAACTATCTTTAACATTTAAGTTTCTCAAACACCTGATAGTGTCACTCAAAATTTTGACCGTTGAATTTTTATTACAAATGTTTGTACAACACTTTTCGAAAAATTGAATTATTTAGTTTTAATTCAAAAATTATTTTCGGAAATTCAAAATCTTTTAGAAAAGAGGTGTGAAGAAAACACGTTTGAAATTTATTTATCAACGGTCAAAATTTCAGGTGAGACTACCATAATTCGAATGATTTCATATTTAGTAGATAGTTTTACATTTTTGAAAGTTTTTCAAATTACGGTCTCTAACGTTCGAGTGACGTTACCAGGCTCAGACATTTTAAAAATGTAGCAATATATCAATATTTTCTTAATTAGTTTGAAGCTTCTAAGTAAAGGAATTAAAAACTTGAGCAAAAATTACTAAATTTCGCACAAATGTTCATACCTCTTGCAAAATTGTGATATCATATAATTTGCATAAAAGCTGATTAATTCGTTGTGAATATTCACTCTATATTTATGTTGGCAAAATCTATAAATTTATATTTTTTGGCCATCTACTAAAGCTATTTGTTATGCTCGATATATAATTTTATATTATTCTAAATCTAAACACATCTAAATTTTAACTAAATCAATTTTTAATTTCAAAAGAATTTGTTTTACACATTAAACTTTAAATATATTGAGCATGAATAAAATTAATTATATTAAAAATATTATGCAAAAAATAAAAAAGAATGCAAGTGCATTTACTGCTAAACACAAATTTGGTTTACCGGAATATTCGCGACACTCTTTCCAGAGAATGACACTCGTTCCAATAGTTAATATCAATAGTGTTCCCATTACTATTTCAAAAGAGTATGAAAAATTATCAAAAAATCACTGCTGAAAGTTTCTAAATTTCATAAAAAATTCTAACTATAATCATCTTCAACTAAACATCAAAGGTTGATAAAATATGATGATTAACATGATTCTAATTAATTGACTACATGTTAATTAATTAAAACTTACCAATTGCTACCGCTAAAATCCAAATTCGTGTGTCAAATTCTTTCGCGTCTTCTAAAATACGCATGATCAAATCTGACAATTTAAATAAATAATAAATCAAATATGATTTGTTGTTTTTCATATTTGTCACACGTGAATGTAAATATGTTTGTTTACCTTTTTCCTCTGTGGGTGCCTTCGTTCGTGCAGTTGTCAGTTTTATTTCTCCCGAGCCAACTTCATTATTTGCCCATATTCTGAATTGATAGCTTGTGTTTGGCTATAAAAATGAGTCGCTTATAGAGTTAATGCTTACAAATTGATTGCTCAATTACCTTCAAGTGATAAACTTCCAATTGTCTCGCATTAGGTGTAATATGTGATGGATCTAATCGTGTCCACTCAACTTCTTCTTCAGTATTATTGGGAAAAATATCTGGTTGCCGTCGCATTTCGGCAGTAAAATCAATAATAGGTGAATTGCTACTTCTATTTCGGACTTTTATTATATTTGAAAGTGTGAGAGAGGAAAGAAATAAAGTTTTATTAGACCAAGAGTTGGATTTCATGCTCAATTACATTTTACCTTCCCATATTAAAACAGCAATAATTGTTGTTGCTCGTGCTCTAAATGAAGAGACAGCACCTGTTGAAGGATGATAAAAGTGATAATTGAGTGTGAACATGATATTTTATATCTATTTTTGTCTATCTTACTTGGCCTGGTCTTGACTTTTACTCTCGCATGAACGATTTCTTCTTGATATGATTGCGATGATGAATTCTTTAAAATCGAGCATTTATAAAGGCCTGTATCGTTAGAGGTAATTTCAATAAACACTAGAGAGTTTTCGTCCTATTTATTGACAGCATAAAATGAAAATATTAATAATTAATTAAATATAATTAAATAGCGTGTAAAAGAATAATTACATTCATATTGCTACTTATAATATTCCCATCACGTGTCCATAACACTGTAACTGTCTCATTATTATCACCTTTCTTCTCGCATGGAATCGAAAGATTCTTGCCAGCTATCACATTATAATCACGACGAATCAATGAATTTACGAAATCTACATCGAAAAGCACTAGAGTCGACGTCAGAGTAAAAATATAATGAGAATTAAGTATTCATACAAAATGAGTATATTTCCTTCATAAAATAGTCATAAGATTTTTGTTTACGATAAAAATAATTAGTGAGTGAGTGAGTGAGTTTGAGAAAGTTTTCTTCAAGGTATGCGATGATTTGATTTTTATTGATTTTGGCGTCATGTAGATAATTTTTACTTTACCTTTTTCTTATTACTATTGATTTTGCCAAAATATCTTAAATTGACTTGTATTTATAACAATTGAATAAAATATAATTTATTTTCCGTTTACGCTTTATTAGCATAATTCCATACGCTCGTAATCTATATATAGCGTTAAACATCATGTCATTATTTAATTTAATGTCTCACAATGTCAAACTTTTTTTGTAATCATTTCTTACTGTTTTATTCATGATGCTCGCACATTTAAATTTATGCAAAAACATTTTCTGTTGTTATCTTTCGTAAAAAAAAAACTTTTTCCTTGTTTATGCAAATAAAAAAATTATTGCGGTTCTATTATCATTAATTAAATTTTTCACGCCTTATGGAAATATTGATTTAACAGAATGTTATCGTATTTTTGGTATAGACATAAATATTGTCACAATATTTCAGCTAAATCAACAATTTTTCGTTACGCAACATATCACAAAAACATATCGCTCTCACTCAAATAAAAAAATATTGCACTTAATTGATAGATTTTCTTACGTTTTAGAATCAAAACTGCTACAACAGCAAAATTCGACTTCATTTCGATGAATGACAAACAACTCACTTCATAAATAACTATCATAAGATATCACTAGGAGAGAAAATTAAAGTCTTTCTTACATTATAAAATAACAAACGGGAAAACTTATGTTTATGCGAAAAACAGTAGAGAAAATGATGGAAACTTGCGTTAGTGATGTCTCGACACTTTAAAGGACTTTTACTGACTGAACCATATTTGGTTATTATTTAAGTTTTACATCATAAATTAACGAAATTTCATGAAATTTAATATTTTTGGAATTTTATGAAAACCTCTCTACCGGGTTTTGATGAACACACTTTATGAATAAATCAAAGTTTTGCGGAAAATCAGCTGGAATCAAATCGCATGTATGCGAAATATTTGCTGAATTTGAATATTATTGCGAATTTATAAAATTTATATTCTTTTGTTTATTAAAAATAATTTTTATAAAAATTTAAAATTTTTATTTTTAACATTAAAAATTTAATTTTTATTATTTTAAAAATTTAAAATAAAAATAAAAATTCAAAAAACCGTTGTAAATAACGATATTTTTGAATTTATTCAGCAAAAAAATGACTTGCCCTGCCAATAAAATTTTTAAATTTTTGAATGAAACTTGCTTGCCCTGTCACACACCCTACGCCAACTTCATTCTGTCTAGTTAAAAGACTCTGCTATACTCGTTTAAAGATTGCTGCTAAATTTTCGCGTATTTCACTGTGATTATCGCGTCACTGTCAAGTGTAATCAATTAGACATCGTAGACAAGTAGCTATATAGATAGTTGCAAATAAAATTAACTACCAAAAAGACCAATTAATAGGTGAAAAAGTGAAATTAAAAATTGACACATTTTCTTCATCATCGACGCTTTGTTAGGGAATAATTGAAAAAAAGAAGTTGGTAAGTGAACAAAAGCTAGGAACCTCCCAAAAAAAATCAAAAACTGGTTTCTGCATAGTAAAAGCAAGAACGTTTGCATGCTTTTGATAAGATTTTAAGTCATAATTACTAAATATCTCGCTCGTCCATTAAAATTGATTTTTATTGCTAAATTATTTAAATTACTTTTTTTGGCTTTTTGTGTTCGTACGAAACGAGTGAGCATACGAAAAAGTGTTCTCTCTCTTCATCATCGATTTAGTTCACCGTAATGATCTTTTTACAAATAAAAAAGTGAACTAGCGAAAGTACGGTTATATTAAATGGCTTTCTTAATGCTCTCGAGAACGAAATAATAGGGAATCTTTACGAAATTTTCTTCAACTTTTCCATGTACGGCAAACAAAGCAGCATTTTCATGCTCTCACTCATATGTTATAGAAAAATGAAAAAAAAAAATTAGACCAAGCCGGTTTTATACATGAGTCATCATTGTCGTTCATTGATCGCTTATTTGATTGCCTGAAACACAAAAAAATATTTTAAATAGTTTTTGCGAATTTTTATCAAATGATTAATTTCACTAAAATCGCTTCGAAATTACTCAAATATGCGCAGTTCGAGCAAATTTAGTAGTTGAATGTGGAAATAGGCTTTTGAGTCACACATTAGTAATATTTATTAATTTCAATCAAGAATGAATAAACGGAAGTTATAAAGCAATATTGTTAATAAAGAATTCAAATCATGTCTTTTTCTTCATTCTTCATTCGTCGTTTAATTGCACACGACATAAAATCCAGTCATGTTTCATATGGTGTATGATATTTTTATAATATGGAAACCTCTTTTCCTTCTAACATATCTCTCTTCTTTATATTTTAAACACATGTACAATTTTTATTATTTTTTGAAATTTTTTGACAAAAACGAGCATACATAAGTAGGAGAGAGCAACTGTTCATTTTCTTTAAGTTATATTATATGCACTATACATATTCAACGTACAAGTTTCAGGAATGTGTTAAAATATAAATTCTTACAAGTTCAGCGATCGATTCTCGCAGTATAAGGAAATTTTTTTTCTTCTTTATTAATAATTGAAGTGCATGCACATTGTACTTTAGAGTTATTATGACGAGCTGTTAGAATTATTATTTGATGAAAGAAGGAAAAAAGAGTCTTTTTTAAAAACCGCACGATCAATATGATTCACACACAGAAGAGTTTTGACTCTTTATTATGTTTTTTTTTCACGCTGCTTGCTTCTCATGTTTTGTTTAATGATTCATCATCATCATCAAGTACGAGAAGTAAAACAATAAAAATATGTAGAAAGTAAACTAAAATTCTTAAACAAAGAATTATTTTTGCAAGCACAGCTATATACTGTAGATAATATATAAAAAAGTAAATATTTAAATGATGAATATGAATTGATAAAAGGAATTTCATAGCCTCATTTCATTTTTCATGAGTTAGCGTTTAAGTGAGTTCAAATATTATCTAAATTATGTGACACAGACGAACCTCAAAACGCTCATGATAACATTCCAGTGTTTATTTATATTTTTCGTTTTTTAAAAATAAAACAAGACGGAAAAAAATGCAATCAGTAACTTTCAAAGAACTAGACTGAGTCGGCGACAACGACTAAACAGAGAGCAATTGTGTGTCATTTTTTCAATGCCTTTTAGTCATACCAGTAGCAATAAATAGTTGTCTGTGGAATTCTCGGATTCTTTATTTTGTCAATTGCCACCATAATTGAGCTTGATTAATTGAATAATTTCAACAGTGAGTGAGTGAGAAAGAGAGTGTCCTAAAAAGTTTCTTTTTTATTTTCATTCGATTGTTCACTCTTTATCTGAATAAGTCCGATAACAATAAGATAAAGAGAGAGAAAGAGAAAAAAAATTTTATACAAAAATATTTTTCAATTATTTCATAATAAACTCATTCATGCGTTGCAGATACAATGGGTAAGGCTCAAAGTAAACGATCTGTAGACATCACAACTGAACCTTCAAAAGAAGAAGTCATTCAGGAAGGAACGGGAAAGCTAGAAAAAATCGAAGATAAATATTTCAAAGAAAATGAATCATCGGTAAGTGAAAGCAAGCATTACAAATTTTATTATTTCTGCTTTAAATTTCTTTGTTTTTATTTCACACTTTCAATCTTTCTCTTTTTAAATCATAACATAAAATAGGACAAAGAGAATAAGGTCGAGAACGATGCTGCTGAAAATGAAAAAAGCGAGGGCGGGAAAGTTGTTGAAGAAGCGGCAGTCGTAAATGGCGAAAACGCCTCCGAAGTTATTGAAGAAAGCAAAAAAGCAAAAACGGAGGAGGCCGTGAGTGAAGAAAAGCCCGCAGAAGAAACAGCAACAACGACCGGTGAGGAATGTGCCAAACCTAAAAAAGAAAAGGTCAAAAAGAAGTGGTCATTCCGATCAATTTCATTCGGCAAAAAGGACAAATCAAAACCTGCAAAGAAAGACAAGAAAGAAGCTGAAAAGACAGTGACAGAAGAGAAACCACAAGAAGAAACAGAGGCAAAAACATCAGAAGAAAAGCCAGCAGAAGCAAATGCAGCAGTGACGGCGACTGTTGAAAAAGTTATTGAAACTGTTGTAGAAGAGGAAGTGAAAGAAGAAGAAAAGCCCGTTGAAGTTGTCCCTGAAAAGAAAGTTGAACCTGAGGTGAAAACTAAAGTGGAAGAAGAAGTTAAAGAAGCTGCACCTATCCCTGAGAAAATTGAAGAAATCAAAGAACCAGCTGTTGAAGTTGTTGAAGAAAAAGCACCAGAGCCAATTGTTGAAGAGACTAAGCCAGTAGAAATTGAAACACCCGCCGCAGTACCAGAACCGATTGTCGTAGAAGAAGAAAAGAAAGAAGAAACAGTCGTTGAAGAACCTCCAGCAATGCCAACAACTCCACCTCCAAGTCAACTTTCAAAGTTTGCCGAGTCAATGAACGAACAACCCACTAGCGAAGAAAACAAAACTGCCGAGATGGAAGTTGAAGTTGAGCAAGTCAAAGAAATTGATGTTGAACCAGTTGCAGAGATGATTGAGAAAGTTCTCGAGGAAGCTGTTGATCGCATTGACACTGAAATGTCGACTGAAAAATCTGATGATCTCGAATTGCCACCACCACCAGCAGATGTTGAAGATGAGCAAGAAGTAGCGCCTCCAACTGAAGCGGAAGTAGTTGTTGTTCAGGAAGAAGTGAAGCAAAATGGAGTCGCTGAAATCGAAGAAGAACATCAAAAGCCCGTTGAAAATGGAAAGGTATGAATAAACTAAATTAATTATATTCAAGATAATGTGAGAGTTGTGAAAAATAATGCAAACATTTCGCTAATCGTACATTGCACATATTACAGACAGAGAATGGCATTCATGACGACGACGATGTGGTAGAAGTTGAGGACGAGAAACCAGTTTTAAAAGAGGTAAATCCAATAAATCATCTCATGCTCTCTTACTGTTTAATTTATTTTCATTTACATAAGCACTCACAAGCTAATGCGTCTTTATTTTTATTTTTTTCTTCTCTCTCTTATTCTTTTGAAATAGGATAAAGTTATTGATAAAATCTCGCCAGAAGCAACAATGGCTCCAGAAATTATTTCAGAGTAAATAAAAAAATCAACAATGAACACCTCGTATGACCATTTTAAATGACATTGCATCTTATGGATTTGATAAGAATGGAATTAAAATAAATTTAAAAACATTTAAATAAGAAAACAAAAATCATGAATGATTTTAGCGGGTCTTTGAAATTAAACAAAAAAAAAAGTTAAATTTTGAGGGAATAAAACAGGGGAAATAAAAAAATGTAACTAATTTATTAGCTCTCGTGCTGACCAACACACAAAACACAAACGTAAATCATTCATGATAGATAATTCATCAAAAAAAATATCAAATTATATATTAAAAAACGGTTTCTCATAAAAATTGCGCTATACATAGAGATAACAAAATGTAAAGTATTTTAATGCTTATTGTAGATTCAAGAGAAAAGAATAGGATGAAAAATTTCTTAAAGAATGACAGAATGATGTCAATTTTAAGTTTTAAAACAAATGGTGTGCAAATTAATTACTATTAGACATCTGCTTGATATTTTCTATTACATATTTAGATATTTAAAAAAAAAGAATGAAGAAATTGCGAGATAGCAAATGAGATAGAGTCGATAATATTTGATATATAAGCGAGATAAGATAAAAAAGAAGAAAGGAAACAATTTATTATCAATAATAAAAAGAAATTTGGCCTAATAGGATTTTTTTTCAAAAATGAAACTGATATTTCGTAGCATATAGAAGAAAAGCGCGGTTTTAATAGGTCTATAAGGCTTTTTTTTAAAAAGTATAAGAAAAAAAAATTATTCCAAAAAAATGTGAGAAAGAAAGTTTCATAATCATCATATTATCATGATTAACAAAATATATATATTTTTGCATCATTCCGTTCATGTTTCATAGTAGATAACAAATTGTGGTTAAACTAGCATTTTTTTTCATTTCAAAATTGCTCGAGTAATTTTATTTTAGAAAATTACAATTACTTTTTAGAATGAGATCATAAAATATTGATTTGCTAATCAAGAACCAATTTGTCTATGCTAGTTTCTCCACTTTATGACTATCTATATTTAGAAACTGTTGTGAAAAGATAAATTCTATTCTTTTGAGTAAAATATGATATCTAGTTAGTTCTTAAGTGAAAAAAAACAACAACAAATATTCTCTTTTTATTATACTTAAACAAGTATCAAAATTCAGGTGAAAATTTCTAATTTTTTT
Source organism: Polypedilum pembai (assembly GCA_014622435.1). Lineage (NCBI taxonomy): Eukaryota > Metazoa > Arthropoda > Insecta > Diptera > Chironomidae > Polypedilum > Polypedilum pembai. The sequence goes on from JACWBX010003684.1 coordinate 156,216, forward strand.
ATTAACTATATCCAAAAATAATTAATTTTTTCTTCACTCACTACATAATTAATCATTAATAATCTTCAGGTGTCTAAAAAAATCAAACCACGAACAATTTTGAATCTAGAAACTTTTTATAAGAGAAACAAGAAAAGAATTTGTAATAAGCCATATATCGAAAAGAAAAAAATCTCAAAAGCTCCTTTCTCATTCTCATTAGACCAATTAAGAATTTTTACAATATGCAAGAAAAAGAATCCATAATTGAAATTGAGTAGTCGTTATTACACTTCTATTTCATCTCCTTCTGTTCAAAAGTAAAAGAAAAAAAGAGTTATCGTTCTGATGAATTCTCTCGCTCAATTTTTCGCCAATACGAAAAGAAAATCTAAAAGAGAAATCCGTTATGTACAATGCGCGAATGGATGAAAAAAGAGAGTTTTAAAAAAAGTTTTTTTTGTTAGTTGCAGAACTAGTCGTGTATTCTTTTTTCATGATTCGCATAACGGTATACCTTTATTTTCATCGTTAGAGAGAGGAAATAATTGAGCTGATTTTTTGTCAGTCGTCAGAGTATAGATTTTAAAATAGTAATTTAATCAGGGCTGTGTGAGCTAGCGGTCAGTTCAATCGTCACAGCCCTGAACCTTCAATCAAACTTTCGTTCTATTCATTTTTAGTTTGCAAATAAAAATAAAAATGCTTCTTCATAACATTATTGATAGTGAATATATAGCTTGTAAAATTGAATAAATATCTTACTGTATCTCCTTAAAAAAAAACACTTCCACTTATACACAATTTTTACTAATGAATATCAAACAAGTCATTCTCATTGGATCAAAAGAAAAACATAGAAAAAATCTCATTTTTTAGGATAAACTTTAAATAACAATAATGCGGTGGTTCATGTCTTCTATCTTTTTTTAATCTGCTAATTTGATAGTAAAAACATTCATGCCAAAAAATTACGATCTTTATGATATGAAAAAAATGTGAATTTTTTCTCTCGATTCCAAATGTGTAATGTGTTTAGGCAACTAATCTCCCAAAAGCAGTTTTATTTTATCCACCGAAGAATTTTTAATCGAATTTTTTTTATATACACAATTTAAGTTTAAACTTGTAGAATTCTTAAGTATGTATCATTTATTCATGAAAAAATTTTTGATAAGAATTTATTACATAAATTACTTTTTTTACCTATACCAATTTTAACTGCGAAAGAGCAATTTTCCAATACAACAACAACAACAACAAGTAAAAGAAATGAAGAATTTTGATATGAAAAATTTTATTTGAGAAACAACAATAAAGATTCATTTTATATTTACCTCTTATTCAAGGTATTTCACGTGTGTATGTCTCTTTTTTGATCTCAATTTTCCAGCTGAAAAAACAAACAACTGTAATGTAGTTGACAGGTAAACATATAGTGAATAACAAAAAAGAAACACGAAAGAATTGTTTTTTATTTATAAAAATTAATTTTATTGTTTATTTACAGAATTACCTCAAAAGAATTTAAAATTTTCTCGATAATTTTAACAGAAAAAAGAAAAGTTTTTTGGGGTGTTTTTTCTTGCTTGTTGTAAACAGTTAAAGACATGCGTTATATTTTTGTTTTACATTTCTCATTCATTCATGCAGAAAAGAAGGTTGAGAAACGAAAAGAATTTTTCTTTTTATATCAGATGTCTCCTATTAATTACTAATAATTTATTACAAGTAGGGCTTTTTAAGTAGATTTTTCATCATCATCATCGTTTCAAACTTTTTCTTTTATCATGAAAAAATATATGAATCGTAAATTTCTTTCTTAACATCAATTTTGAAAAATAATTTGAAACATAAGAGAAGTTTTTTGTGCATATTCTAGATAAGGAAATTTCTTTTCTTTTAAAAACAAAAATTCGTTAAATTTTAACCCATTCATTCCAGCACAAAGTTAGCAAAAAAGAGTAACAGCTTACGTAAAAAATGCACTACGTAAAATTGTTTAGGTTGGGTGTGTGTGAGTCGTGATCCTGAATTTAAATATTATATCATAATATTTTCATTTTCTTATTGTAGAGTTAAACAACACATTTAAAAGTCATGCTTCATCATTCATGATTTTGTATTGGACGTCTCAAGAATATTTGTGCCAATTTCACTGCTCTTTTCGATTGTTGCTTCGTCATTTGATTTTTCATCAATCATCATTTTTTCCTCACTTTTCACATCAATTAATTTACTATCCATTTCATAATCGGTATTCTTACTATTATTATCATTTTCTTTTTTCATATCAAGATTAACATCTATAGTATTTTTAGGTGAAGTGTTGTCAATCGGTGAATTCCCACCACTCTCTTCCTTCTTTACAGCAACTGTACTCTCTGACTGCTGATCTGTTTTTGGAACTGTTAATGGTGGTGTGTCATTACTCTCTTGCTTCTCCATTTTTATTGGATTATTGTTATTATTAAACTTCTCGACAGACTCATCTTTAAGATGTTGCTGTTTATCAGTTGTTGCTGCTGCTCCATCATGTGGTTGTTGCTCATTTTTAATCATAGCGGAATTACTATTTGTATTAGAAGTATTTAAATTATTTACATTAGTTCCATTACTTATATTGTTGTTACTGGATGATTCAGATTTCTTAACTGTCACATCGTTTGACGTCACATTGTTGCTAGTCAAATTACTATTATTTTTATTATTATTATTTATTGTGCTAGATTGTGTTTTGGATTCTCCTGTACTATCAATTCGTCTGTTATTTGAATTATTATTATTATTGTAATGCGATGGTGATGATGGTATGGTTGGTGTTGTACTCGGAGGTTTAGATAAATTTAAAGTCTGTTGTTGTTGTTGTTGCTGTTGTGTCGATGAGTTAAGCGAAGGTGACCGTGCTATTGGCACCATTGGTTGAGGAGATGTTACTGGAGGTAAGAGAGGATGAGTGAACGAATTATTGCTCAATGCCGAGGGAGAAGCACTTGGTGGAACCAATGAAGAAGCATATAAATGAGCAGGTGGAGGCAGAGATCCAGGATAGAGCGATAAACCAGGAATTGTCGGTGGAGTAAGGCCCATTGGCAAGAGTGTACTATTTACTGTTGCCATATTTGGTGAGCTTGTCATCGATTGAACTGACGAAACAACTGCACTTTGCGGTGACTGTGACAAATGTGGCGGTAGTGGTAAGTTGCTCGGCATTGTTGACGGAATCTGTGAAGGCATTGGAAGACCTAAAAGCGATGGGTGCATTGAACTATAAGCTGGATGCATTGACGAAGGCGGTCTCATGCCGACCATTTGTGGAAAAAGACCTAACAAATTGTAAGGATTTCTCTGTGATTGCAAATAATGCTGTTGTTGCTGTTGAATGAACTTGTCTCGTTCTCGCATTTCTTTCTCCCTTAACTCTCTTTCTCGCATCTCTTTTTCACGCATTTCTTTCTCACGTAATTCACGCTCTCTCATTTCTTTCTCTAATTTCTCTCGTTCACGCTGTTCCTTTTCTCGTTGTTGCCGCTCACGTAATTCTTTTTCACGCTGCTCCCTTTCACGCATTTCTCGTTCTTTTTCTTCACGTTCTCTTTCACGAGCTTTTTCTTCTTCACGTGCAATTCTAGCACGATGTTCTTCCTCCAATTTCATTCTTTCATGTAAAGCTGGCAAATTTGATGCACCAGGCATGAGGCCATACAAATGAGGTGCCGCATACGGTGATGCTAGCTGAGAGTACAGTGCTGCATGAGGATTTGAACGTAACATACTTTGAAGTCTCGGGTCGAGTGAATATAAAGCTTCGTGATATGATAAGGCCGCTGGATTAAACATACCACCTACGTAAAAAAGAAATAAAAGTCAAATTTTATTCAATTTAATCGATAAAGTTATAAAACTTACCTGGAGGCAATCCAAAGGGTGAAAAACTATCCATTGGAAATTGACCAGCTGGATGTAAATGTCTTTCATCTGGTCTATAAGGTTGGAAGCCACTTCGTGTTAAAAGCTCTGATTGAAGACTTGCAGGTGGTGGTTGATTTGATGGTGTACCACTTAAACGAGGAATCTGAAAAGAAATTACAATGCTAAAACTTTTCAACTATGTAATTTTTCTTTATTACCTTCTTTTCTGGAGGTTCTGGTGAAGACATGTGTCGAATTGTTGTATGTGAACGCGCATCATATGGATGATTGCGTGCTGAATTTCCCTGACGACTCATATCAATTTCTTTCTCATTTGCTGCTCTAACATTACTCGATTTACTCTCAGGATTTTGCTGTGTTTGACCCATGTCATCGTCCTTTATGTCAACTTGTTGCTTTGCAAGATTCCTCAAAACTGCTGAAAATGATTGCTCAGTACTATTTCGATTATTTGAACTAGACTGCAGACCAGTTGAAGTTTTTGATTGAGCTTGTTGCATCATCGATTGCGACATGCTCGCTTGAGAGCTCATATGGGCAGGCATGGCTGTTGGTCCACTCATGACAGGCGATTGACTATGCATGTGTGAGCCAGGCGGTAGTGAGTTGCTTTCTGGACGTTTTTGAGGGTATTTTTGAACTAAAAATATTTGTTTATAAATATTATGTAAATTTGTTGATTTTTTTTTATTGGCTTACGCATTTCATGAGATGGAAGTCCTCGTTTATCACCTTGAATTTGTTTTGGAGAATTGTTGCTGTTTTTCTTAGCCTGTAAGCGATTAGGGGCATTTGCCTGAATAAATTAAATTCAATAAGTCCATTATACAATGGAACTTTTCGAAAAATACTCACGTCTCGCAGTTTGTCTATACACTTTTGGCCACTTGGAAGACGAGCCACTGAAACATCAGGTCCATCCTCAGGTGGTGGAGGCTGCGGAACCCAATTGTATTCACGCTTTTCAAGTGGAACACCCAATCGATCGTATTGTGCCGATTGTTGTCTAATGAATGATGAAAGAAATTTATTCACGAGCTCACAAAATATGCATGAAAACAAAATAACTCACTTTAAATATTCGTAGCAGTCAAGACAAACAACGGCATAATCGCCATTCTCTAAAAGCAATCCATCAGACTTTCGATTAGCGACAAAAGGAAATTCTCGAATAGGCAGCGCTCGAACTCGCTTTCGATAAGTCTTGATTCCACAGAGATGACAGCAATAATCATGCCAATTGTACTCGCGTTCTGATGGTGAAATTGAACTTTGCGCATCATATTTGCGCCATTGATTTAAAAGCGAATGATAACAAAATGTACACACTAATGCTGATCCATCATTTCTTAATTGTTCCGCATTTGGATGCGGCTTGTGCTTCAATAAAAATGGAAAATATGGACGCGAACCCTAAATGCATGAAAGATAGTTTTCATTAGGAATTCAATTGCATTCAATGCTTCACAAATTACCTCTTTATTTGCATACAGTAGTCTCGCCAAAGTCAAATCAGAATGAAGTCCGCATACGAGACAATAAATGGACTGTGTTGAAGGAGTCGAAGGTGGTGTCGTCGTGATGCTCATTTGAATACTCCGAGGACTTGGTGAAATTGAATTTGACATTGGTGATGGAATTCGATACCTGAATGATGTAAATGTGTTAAATTCATTTTTTTCATTTGACTTGATTCAATTTATTTTTACCTTCGATGCTCAAGAGGAACACGTTCAGCATCCATCGTCTCCCATTGTGTTGCTAACTCATGATAGCAACGTGTACATGCTAACACTCTATTTGGACCATTATCACTCGTTCTTAAACACGGAAAATGCATTGCGTGCGAGTTCATGTGTTCTGCACTTGTTGATAAATATTGCAAGTGATTAGAACTAAATACTTGCTTACAAATGTAACATCTGAAAAGATAACATTAAATTTATTTAAAATTCCTTTGATTTCATTTTGTATTAAATATTTACGGAAATCCATGTCCATTTTCAGTAGCACCATGAGGAGAATTATTTGGATCACGTTTATGCATTGAGCTTTTATATAATGATTGTTGTTGTGCTGCAGCATATTGTTCTTTGGAAGCATTCGAGGAATCATAGGGCTGTAAATAAATAAATAAAATAATCAAGTTTTTTTAAAAATAGTTTTAAAAACTTACTTTAAATCTAACATTCATAGCGCTACTACTTTGATCATGAGTTAAATTTTTCGATGAAACTGGTGAAATGACATTGTCATTTGGATTTCTTGATGTCGATAATGAATGTGGCGGTTGCTGTAAATGTGACGGAATATTCATTGAAGCATTGGCAGCAGCTTTCGATGATGCAACATGCATAGGCACTTGCTCAAGATGAGATGGCGGTGCCGAGGCTATCGTTGAATTAGAATATTGAGATGCTCGTTCATCAATACCAGCTGTAGTTTGTGGTGCAACTCCGCCTTCAGCTAAATGCATATTCTTCTGATAGCATGCGACACAGATTTGTACCATTCCTTGGGGACTAATAGGCGATGCATTTGGTGGCGCTGGAATTGTTTTAATAAATGGATAGTAGGGTTCTCGTTCGGCATTTGCACAACAATAGACAAGTCGTAATTGGCTAGAAACACAATCAGCTGCACAAACATAACATACAAATGTTGTTCGATCTTGTGTTTGTTGTCGCTTTCTGAGTGAATATCTTCGCTCTATATCTGGCGTCCCTCGAGCCTGAAAAAATTATAAATTCAGCAATTTTATTATTGTTTTCGAGTTTATTAAAAATTACTCACATTGAAATTTTGCCACTGTGTTATCAAGTGACTATAACAAGCTTTACAAGCTTGAACCATTCCCTTTGGATCTTTTGGACGTGAACGAGCAGGTCGTGCATGACTTTCATCAAAAATAGGAAAGAAGGGCTTCTCGAGATCCTTGGCATCTTTCGGCACACAAGTACTAAGCTCCATTAAACTTCCACGTCTTTGCTCATCACCACAAACGTAGCAAACTTCAGTCACTGAATTTTTATCGGGCATTGATAAGTCTAGTATGTCAGTACCAGCACCAATGCTGCCACAACCACCACTGCCTGTTGACGAATTGCTATTGCTTCCGATTCCTTGAATTGAGCTCAAATTCACACTATTACTGCCAATCGATGAATTTCTTAAATCTAGCGCCGAGCAATCATCATCAACCATTGAAAATTTTGATTGATTGTTATAATTTACACCAGTCGATGCTGATGGTGTTACATTGCTACCTAATTGTGTTGCAGACATCGTAAGCGATGGTGAAGGTGAAGAATAAGAATTTGAAAAATTTCCCAGCTTAAATTTATGCTGTGCAAATGACGATGGTTGTTTAATGCTAGCTGATGTTGGTTGTTGACTATCGCGTGATTGTGGCCGTGAAATATTCATTTTTTCATTGCGACTATTGGGACGCGAAAGACTACCACTATTTGTATCATTTCTTGTAAATTTGTTAGTTAATGTATCACTGTTTTTGGCTAGGCCATTATTGGATTCATTTTTCTTGGGAGGAGCACTTTCTAAGCTTGTTTGAGAATAGTTTGTAATGTAATCGTTTGACGACTGGGGTCGCAGCGAAGATTGTTGCTGCGCAGGGGTTTGTTCAGTCGAAAGTCCAAGCATTTGAGCTGCATATTCGCCTTGTGACGACATGTCTGCACCAGTAAATGCTTTTCCATCATTCCTCTTTAACCAGTACATGCGTTGCATATGTGGTTTGCTTTCGCGTTCATATGATTCCCATTGATAGTTTAAATTTTTATAACACAAAATGCATGCTCGCACTGTTGGTTGATTTGGTTGTAGAGGCTTACATCCTGTTGGTGGCTCGTGGGTTTCAAGGAACTGAAAAAAGGGCTCCGAGGGTTTCTCACAATTTGGTTTCGCTCTTAATTGATATGCGTCAGATGCACCATTGGCACCACACACATAGCACTTGTCATCACTGCTACCGCCTTTTGCGGAAGCTACTGTTGCTGGATTATTTATTTTGCTGTTCGTTGTTTGAAGTTCCTTTTTGATATAAGCTTTCGCCTTTTCCATCTCAGAGAAAGAGCAAGTCTATGTATTTTAATAGTTGATGAAGACTTTAAGCTAAAAATGAGAAAAAAGAAAGGGAAAGATATGCATAAAATGAAAATTATTATGTATTTTAGAAATTCCAATGAAAACAATCTCATTCGTTTGTCAGCGAGTTAGTCAGTCAGTCAGTCTGAACACAACAAAGATGGAAATGGAAAAAGAAGTTAAGAAATGTAAGTCAGAGAGAAAAAAAATTACAATAACATATTTCAATAGAAATCCTTTAAAAAAATCTTCTCGTCTTGTAAAATTTATTCAAATGAAATATGTAAAAGATCAGTATGAGAAATAGTGGCATTAAAGTCTACCGCTGTTAAGCTATTGCTTATTCATTTAAATTTCTGAATTCTGGAAAACGCAGAAAAAAAATCATCTCTATTTCGTTCATCATCGTTCGTTTACACTCGCGAGTTAGCGAGCGTGAGCATATTGAGGGAAGAAATACGTGAAATTTAAAAAAGATGTAAATTGGACAGGAGAGATAATCTAATGCAGAATAGAGATTTGTCAACACTTTGAGTTCAAGTTGCACACTTTTAACGTAACTTCATGAGAAAAATTTATTTTGCATTTTGCGACTCTCCAATTCTTCTTCTTGTTGCTTCATAAAGCATAAATGAATTTTCCATGATGAGAATTCAACTAGTCGAAAGCATTAAATCTAAATCTCTCGAACAGTAAAAAGCAAGATTAAGAATTTTTTTCTCAATTTTTTTTTACATTTCGTACTTCCTTTCCTAGACTCTTATGCATGAATATATACATCTGTATATATACATAAATTTTTTTTTTATTTTTCTTTCACTTTTCAGTCCGTAATGGCTTACTGTCTCATACGAGTATATGAAAAATACCCGTGAAATTCACAAACATGAACCGGGGAAAAATTTTCTTATATCGTTTTACAGTCAACTCATCAATACTCACTTGCATTCACGAGTTTAATTCACAGAAGGTTGATTTTTCGTAGCCATAAAACTTAAAATTTTCAATTTCTTATTATTAATAGCTATATAAAATTCAACCCTATCATTTTTTTTTCTTCTCGTTCTCTCTCTCTCTCTCACTTTTTTTTTGCTCTGCGTTTTGCTTCGAACAAATTTTTATTTTTGACAATTTTTTTGGTAAAATTAAACTTTTTGTGGTCAAATAAAGTAAGTTGAATTGAAAGTATCACTTATATTTCGTATCTATGCTAGTATAAACTATTTAAATCGAGTCCTTTAGCATCTAATTTAGTTTTTCTCTCTTTTGTTTTAAACTATAAGCATTTTCTCAAATTCTAGTCTTTTTTGGAGTATAATTACTTATCACACATTTTATTACACTAAATTAAAGTATGTGCACAAAATTTTGAATGAATGCTCATGATTTTTAATGTGTTTTCACACGAAAATTTCAATTTATTTAGTTATTTTAGTAGAATCGAATTGACAATGTAAAAATTCCTCTTGGAAACACACACATATACTATGTTATGCTTCCAATTGTTGGTGAGAATAGACAGAAAAAAATTACCAAATAAAAAAGTTTTTAATGATATATAATAAATTTTATAATTTTGATATTTTTAACATACATACAATGATTTATTTAAAAATTTCTCTTAATTCACTGAATTTCCCTAAAATCAAATTTTTACCTTGTTTCTTTATTGTAAAATGTTTCTTTTGTTCTACATAATTATTTATCAACTAATTTATTTTCAAATTTTCATTGTGTCGAATTTTTCAATTCAAAACGTTAAAAAGTTTTTATAAATTAATTCAAGAGATAATAATCTAACTATCTTAATATTTATTTATTTTTAATGAAAACAATTTAATTTAAGAGCAGTTTAGAAAATAAAATTTATTCAGCGTTTAAATTTCTAGAAAACGTTAAAATATTTTCTTTAATTATAAAACAAAATGATTAAAAGTTTTTCAAAAACAAATATAAAGGAAAAATTATCTGAAAAATTGAAGAATTATAGTAGTCTCATTAAAATAAATTTATAACAATTATTTTGTTGAACAATTTTGTGTTTAATTTTGTTGCATCATTTACACGAACTTATTTTCGTTTTCATCGAAAATTCGCTAAAGTTTTTAAAATAATTATTGACGTTATTTTGAAATTTCATTGAGCGGTATTTGAAATTTAGAAATTCAAATAAATTATCATACATGATTAATTGCAGGGTCATCACGTAATATACTTTAGAATTATTATTAATTAGGTGAAATCAAAATTCTTGTTATTAAATATTTTGAAACTTTTTTAGTTTCTTTTTTCATAATACTCAAAGAAAATCGCATGTTTCGCATGTTATTTCAAGTACATCTTCCGTTAATTTAATTTTCTGTGAAAAGAAAATAAAACAAAATTGAGAAAATTTTATTTTGTAATATTCACTTATAAATATGTGAAAGGTTCATAGCCTTGTTTATTTTTAAATGTTTAATAATATAGGAATTAAAAATTACTGATAAATCACATGTCGTTATTTTCTTTTGCATTGCTATGTTATCAACACTTAATCGATAATAAAAGTAAAAAAATCTTTGATATTAAAATAAGGAAACTGTCAAGTAAAATATACAAGGGAAGTTGAAGTTATACTCTTTCGGCAAAGAGGACAAATTTCACATCTGTAATTAAATTAAAAATTATTGTCATGTTTTATAAATTTGAATAGTGATAACAACTTACTTGCCAGCACAATTTCTACAACATGATAAGTGAGCACAGGGCAAGAAAAGAGTATCAATTTTTTGGTCCATACAAATTGAACATGTCATATCGATTCGCTTATTGTTATCTAATTCATTAGTTGATGTCTGACCCATATCATCTTGGACACTTGGCCTTTTCGAGACATCAATACCTTTGGCATGAAGTATTCGTCTCGAATTGTCATACAATTCTCTAAACGTTAGTCTTATATCAAAAACATATTTTTTTCCTAATTCTGTGTCCTCATTAAACATTGAGACAATTGTTCCCTGTTGGCAACAGCAATGAAAATTAGTCATAGACGAATAAAATAAAAAGTCCAATGTTTCTCACCTTTAAGTCGCGAATAAATTGAGTTTCTACATTTTTATGGACAGTTTCACAGCTATAGAATGAATGCTTTTCTGTCAATGCACGATACAAAGTCCCGGCGATTCGATGTGCGGAGAATTTGATGATCATACTTGAGTCAGTGTAATTTTCATTTAAATAGCAAAGATGGAAGCATCGTCGCAATGATTTTGCAGATTCAACTGCTGAAAATGGAATTGAAAATTTTTGACGGCTTTCTAGTTTGCACACATTGAGACCTTGCGAATTTACAGCAATTCTAATTTTTTCATTACGTTGTTGTGTAATTTTTGATTCACTTTCTGAAATTAAAGTTCCCTCAAATGTTTCCTCACCGAAGCTCTTGAGCGTTGAAAATTCTTCGAGTAACCAATACTTTGCTGATACTTGCGTCATATTGTTAATTTTCTGATGTTCTCTGATTATATTGAGTAGAAATGTTGACAATTGAGCTTCATCTTCTAGCAAAGCAGCTTCTTCTTTGCTATTATTATTATCAACGTCATCTTCATCACTGTCATAGCACGGAAATATCATGTGCTCTAAATAATTCTCAACAATAAATTTCTCTAGATGTCGGATATTGTACGAGTTAAAGAACTCCTTATCGCAATCGCTATCTATTTTCATTTCATCAAACGAATTTCGCTTCATCATGTAATGCGCATTATCGCTTGATTTGTTTTTGACACGCTTCAAATTTTGTTGAATGTTTTTACCAAATTCTGCGATAACCTTTTGTCCATTTTCTGTCAATAATTCAGGTATAAATTTTACGCCTTGTGCTTGTGCGATAAGTGCTGTCATTCTTGCTGCTTGCTTCCAATCACTTGGATGAATTTCATTATCAATTAACATCTGTCGTGCTTGCATGTAAAATATCTCGCTTTAATTGAAAATAATTCTTTGTTGTAATTATTTTCTGCCTTTGAAACAAAAACAACTTTTTATAATAACTTACCGAACGTTTTCTTGTAGTATGAGATGAGCTGGTACCCAAAATTTTACACGCAGTTCAAGTAATATTGGACTTTCACCCTTGTGTCTTTTATCTAATGGATTTCTTAAATTAATCCATTGTTTGATATATGAGTGATGATGATCGTGCGGTGATGGTGCATATAATAAACCAAAATAATCTGTCTCGCAAATAATTCCTAAGTCATGACACACCTGTTAAATAAAAGAAGATTCTTAATTTACATTTTCTAAATATGAATCTTTGTTTTTCTTTAAAAATTTTAATTTTATCTTATTGTATTTATTTACAAATTGTTTTCCATTTCTATATACCTTTGATGATTCAAAAATTTAAAAATAATATCCACATAAAAAATAAACATCAACTTGTACTCTTTAAACGAGACTTAACTTTTGATACGTGCTCAAAAGAAGTTTACTACAAATTATTAGTTATACTTCATATTTAAGTATTTTAATCTAATGACATTTTAATTAAGGTGTTTGTTGACTAATTAAACAAAGTGAACTTAAAACTTATAATCGGCATAATTTATAATGTCAAGCTTTTTGTATAAAAGTATTATTCATATTTTATTAACGGATATGGCTAAAATGAACAAATTTAATATGGGGAAAATCAATTTATTCACATGATGTTAAATTGAGTGATTCATAAATGTAGTTCATTGATGGACTTCAAAAAGAACCGTGTTAGAAGTTATTTAGTATTGTGAAATGAGATTTTAGCACTCAATTATGCGACAACGAGACACAACTGACACAATTACAGTTCTCAAATAGTTGCTATTACCATTACGATAACAGAATCAGTGTCAACAATTTTTATGAGTTATATAGAGAACATTATTGATAAACATTTAGTCAGTTCAATGAACTTCCTTCTCAATTATTATGTAGATGTAATACTCATTAAATACGTGCTATCATTAATTAAATAATAATTTCAAAGATTTGCTATTCATAAATGTGTGCATACTGAGTCATATTATCAAATTTAATTAACCCATTTCAAGCTTATAAAAGAAAAACAATATCGAGTTGAATGTCGCATTTCAATTATTTACAAGTACACAAGGTATGTTTTTAAAAATAAATTGATAGTGTGAGGAAGTGAAATAAAAAAAGTTATTTCATTCTTAATTCATGTCGGCATATTGTGTGTTTATATATATTGAAGATGACTTTGTTTATCATTTCTTCAATGATTAAACATTGTTGTGGCATTTTGGTCTGAGACTTGTGCATTAGTGCTCAATGAAAATGAAAGAAAAAAAGAGAATGCCAGAAATTTTACTACACATATACAGAGCGCATACGAATGTATATATCTGTTTTCGCTAATAATTTCTCTAGATATGTATTGTGAGTTTGGACTTTGATCATTTTATATTTTGTACTTTGTTCGCTCTCTCATCGAAATAAAACACACGTTTAAATATCCGATAGTGAAGAAATAAAATAAAATAAAATGTGATTAGTGAGAGAGAGAGAAATAGTGCTAAGAAATAATAATTTGCCATTCGCAATGACATATTTGTTATCACCCCAATTGTGAATTTTGTTGTTCTTTTTTTCTCTTTGTTGATTGTTATTTTGAACACTCCTATCTCAGCTGACGACAGAATATGTGATAAAAAGAGTGTTTACTATTGTACATATTTTTTTTCTCTTCCACGATTTTTATTCTTTACTTTATCTTGGTACATGTGCTGATTAAAATGGCAATCAAAAATTTTGTCCATCAACACAACCTGTTGCTATTGTTATTGTAATTGCTAATTTAAACTTCATAAACAATAAAATACACATCCAAGATCAATGCCATCATTCGTACATGTGAACAGGCTTCTTTACTAATTTTATTGTTTTTGAACTAAAAAATTTGTTTTTGCATTGGAATTAAAAAAGTTATTTTCTTATATTTTTATTTTCAAGTGCTTTAAATGTTGCAATCGCAATCGAATTGAGTAAAAAACTGGAAATGTTTATTTTCTAAATTCAATTACGACATTGAGCTTCTCGTCATGTTCCAAAAACTGCAAATGCATTTTAATTGCCATTTAAACAGCTGTTTGTGATTTTAAACGCATTAAATCTTCTTATATATTGAGCCATGAAGCATTTTTACCTTCTTTCTTCTCTCTCACTATTACACATGCATTGAACATTTTTTTATAATACTACGTGCACAGAAGAATGAATTCTTTTTCACTTGTTTTTATCGTAAAATTCTTATTTTAGTGTTTTGCATCGATACACACACTTGATCACTGGTGGCTCAACAAAAGCGAAAGTAAGAATGCTAATAATAAATCAACATGATTCTAACTACACTTTCGCTTCTTTTTTATCTCAACAAGTATCTAAAATTTATATTCTAAATAACAAAAACTTACTTTATTCAAACAATCGGCGGCGATCGAATTTTTCTCAGTTTTAACTGCAACATTTAATTCAGATCCCGGTAGATTAACTAAATACCACATTTTGTCTATATTTTTGCAAAATTTCTTTCAAACTGTTCTTTATTTATTTGTCAATCTCTTGTCAAGCGAAAAAACATTCGCTTTCAATTTTTTCATTGATTTAAATTTAAATTTTGCGCGAACAACTTGTTTTCGCGATGTGTTTTACTCTAGCGTCTGATTCACACTAAAATGTATGAATTTTGCTTTTTACTCAACTCAACAAAAAAGAAGAGCAAAAAAGCTAAAGAGCAACGAGTAAAAGCTTTTTAAACAAAAGTATAAGAAAATTGAGGATTAAAATTTTTAAAAGCGCTCTTTATTAAAAAAATTGTAAAAAGCAAAAGTTTCCTCTATGTATTTCAATGACATATTATCATTTAACCATTATTTATATTAATTACTCTTTTAATTGTTTTAGATTGTATTAAAAGTTTCTTAAAAAATAAGTACAGTGATTGTAGAAACAGTTTGAAAATGAAACAAACAAAAAAAGTTATTCCAGGAAGTCTAACAGATCGTTATTTTCACTATTATAAATTGTCATGCATTTATCACTTATTTAGAAAAAATACGTAAAATTCAATAATAAAACTTTTGTCGAAAACCTTTAAATTTATTATTTTAAATCACTTTTATTTATTGCATCTAGCTTCATGAAGCTTTCAAATAGTACTTTTAAAATAATGTTAATGCTCCGTTATTATTATAAATTACAATGAGAGATGTAAAATAAATTTTTGAAGCGCATTATGAGAGTTCATATGATTAAAAGGAATGTTTAGCAACCAATGGAGTTTCTGCATGTAAATTCATTTAAATATTATCATGTGGTTGAATAGTGATTTATATCATTTAGTCCAAGGGTGAGAACTCTTTTTGCTTACTATGATTATTTTTTGACTCAATTATATTTCTTTGTCGAAATCTCGATTTTCCAATCATAATCTTCGCTTTTTATGATTGATACTTTGCTTTTAAAAGTATATAAATGATTGTGCATCAAAATGTCTACCTTAATATGGCTTATTCACAAAATTTAGGATCAAAATGGGATCAAAAAAATCAAACAGGAATCAAAAAATCAAACAAAAACCAAAAATATCAAACTGGGATCAAAATTTTTTTAAAGAGTTCTCAGGCCTTGATTTAGTCATTACGCTTTCAATATTTTAACTTATTAAATTTTTGAATATATTTTCATATCATTTAATATTTACTGATAAGATTAATATTCTCATGATAGGTGATTTCATCAAGTTGCAATTTTTACACATAATGTTATGAAATTCACTCACAAAAGTTTATTGAATGTTTTTGGAATTTAAGGAGATAATGAAAATCATTATTTCATGTTCTAGCTATGTGCTAAAATCACTCATCATTGGCATGCTCAAATTTAATTATGAAAATATCTATAGAGAATTGTTTTGAAAAAAGATAAACAAGAATCGAAAGGTTGGTTATTGCTAACATGATTTAAAAATAGATAACTGAACAAGTGAATAATCATGATGGCAATACAAAAATTATATAATTTATTGTAAACATTCTGAAGTGAGTTAATTGATTGTAATTTGAGTATATGAAGTTGCATGTTTAAAATTCCAGGATGTAAGATTTATACATTAAAATATATAATTAAATTATCGATAAGACATAATTATAAAAATCTTAAATTATTTGAGTACGACTGATTACTCAAAGAAAATTATGACCGTGGTCGAGACATTTTATAAAATAAAAAAGTCGAATGCTCAAAATCAAATGATTGATAAGAATTAAAAATCGTAATGATTCGGAGTGCCGAATGAATTTGGCTAGACTATATAATTTTAAATTTTGTCGACATCATTCATTAGTTCTTGGTGAAATTTTCGAATGAGAACAAGTAAAAGAACATAAAACTAACAAAGAATTTAATCGTTTAAATACTATAAAATTAACATTTCGTTTAAATCGAATACTTAAACTTACATAGCTAAAAGCTCAGAATTTAATAAATTGATTTTTTGTGAAATGAAGGTGTGTATTCGTTTTAATTAATTTATGTATAAATAAATTCTCAAACTTTGGATTCCAAAATATTTATTAACTAAGTGCTCAGCACTGAGTGTTTGCGTTTTGTGCTCAGCACTATCATAAAAGCTCATTGTTTAGTGTGTGAGTCTTTTAATGCTCAGCACTCACTTTATATTTTTCAAGTATTGATCAATTTAATATAATACAAAAAGTTATAAAAAGCTAATATTTTTGTGATAATAATAAAATAATAATGATGGTGCATTTTTCATGTCTTATGAAATTATTTTATTCTTTTAATATTTTTTTATTGAGTTCAGTTGATCACGATTGACACAAAATAATCATTTAAAACACACTTGTGTTATGTCTATAAAAAATTAAGAATATTATAAATAGTTTAATATATAGAAAAATTGAATCATACATTATTTGCAAAAAGAGATTTAATCAACATCTGAAAATGTGTTTGAACTTTATTCCTTAGAATATTCTAAATGAAACTTAAGTACAATGTTCATCAAATCGCGTAATTTTCAAAATAATGTTTCAAGTGATGAATTGTAAAATTCAAATCAATTTGCTCGACATTAATTTGATTGATAAGCTTTTAAAATAAACACGTGATTCTCAGCTTTTGGCGCTAAATCGTTATCGCTTTCATTCATAGTAGCACGTGAAAAAAACGTCTCGAGTAATTTTGATTGTTTATCAGTTTTAAGTGTCGGTTTAAGTCATTCAACTTATCACATATATTATATGTTGATCATGCACGTTCAATAAATTAAATTTATGTATTTTGGTGTCTATCTGTTATCACTAATTAAATAGATTGAATTTGCTAGAAAATTGGATGATGAAACAAATATTGGATTTTTCATTAATGATTTTATTTTCTTTACAGTCGTTATATATGATGATACTTTCAACATTTATTTTGCTCTCAATCGTATCAAACATTGTCACTTGTCGTCCTTCAACACAAAAATCAAATAAATTCCAATCAATTGGATTTCAAAAAGCTGATCAAGAAGATACACGATATGAAGCTTGCTACAATGATATGGACTTAAATGAATTGTGTGAGAGATGTGCTAAAATAACAACAGTTGACAATGACGATGTATTTGCTATGTGTTGCAATGATGATGATGAGGCACAGTCATTTTGTAGAAATTATGTATTTTATGGAATCACATAGCGACTCATTTCTATAAAGTATAATATTATTTATTTAAATGCTTAAAAATTCTGTGATATTAATAAAATTCATAAATACTTAATTTGAAGTTTTTACTTTATTTAACTTTTATTCAATGATTAACTGATCTTAACAAATCTTTCCCTATCGACTTATGAATTAATAAATTATGTTAAACTTTTATCAATTTTTAATTTAATGACAATTTTTGCAAGTCTTTCAGTAAATAGTGTAGTATGTATGAATGTAATTCGTTACTTTTAAAAACATCATCTATATTCATTCGTTTTACTTTAACACTAAATAATTATTTTGTCATTATATTAATGAGCGAAAGATTATCAATATTAAAGCATATAAGTAAATAAGTTAAAACAAATGAACAAAATACATATGACTAAAGAGAAATGTGACATAAAAAATTAATTAAAAAAATATGTTTCAAAAGACTGGCAGAAAGACATAAATTTTTTCGATTTAATAAGAGAAAGAAATATCTTAATTAGATGAAAAAAAGTTATCTATATCCTCTATGTATGATCTTTCTTCTTACTTTTGAATAAAATTTTATTTTCATCACATGTGAAATTGTGAGTCTTTTATCTATGCGTTAAAATGCGATGCGCGTGTGTGAGTGTAAAAATATGAACTGAATTCTAAAAAAAAATTTTAGTCAGCTTTACGTGTAGTACGTCTTTTTCGGACATCAGGGCTAGCTTTTGGTGATGGCTTGGTTTCCTTTTCTTCTTCTTCTTCTTCACCATCACTGCCTGAATATTTCTCAGCTTCAGATGTTTCATCATCATCCTCTTCATTTTGATTTGCTCCAGTGTCATCAACAAGATCTTCATCAATTATTTCAGTTGAACCCTTAGCGAGTTTTTCTTTAGCTTGAACTTGTGAGAAACTTTGTCGTTGTGCAGGTTTTTGAGGCCAAATAAAATCAATTATGCAAACAAGGATAAGACCAACAATTGCACCGAGAATAATTGTGCCGGCTGCAAATAATCCATAACATAACCATGTAGGCAATCCGTATTCAGTGGAGAGAGTGTTATTAAGTTCCTGCAAGATATAAATTTAATAACGATATATACCATTCATAAAAATTCAAAATTACCTTTAAGAAATGAGAAAGTCTAAAGAACCATGACAATATGCCCATAGGGATTCCATCAGGTCTCTTCCAACCAGAAATTGTATCAAGATTCTTCCATTTTTTCTCCTCAATGAATGTCATGAATGCATTCATGTCTCTGGATCCTGAGTATTTACGAAATTCACCGTTTGATACATGATAAATTGTAGGCAAAGCTGTGACAAAAAATCGACCCGATAATCCTGGATTCTGACTGTAAATAAAAAGAAAAAAAAGATAATGCTTTTAACTGTAATAAAAATACGCAACGGTATTTATTACTTACACGACATCAACTTTTGCGACTTTAATTGAAAGATCATTAGACCATGAGCCGAAATCGTTCCAAACTGATTCTAAGCTTTTACATGCTGGACACCAAGGAGCGAAACTAGAAGAAGAAAGAAGTCTCATTATTTTTAAATTCAAAATGAATGAAAAAGTCGATGATTCACGCTCAAACTTCTAATCAATTTTCAATCAAAACTATGGCGTTTGCTAATAAAAGATTATCGAAGTATTAACGTGATTGTGTACAAATAATGAAAAATTCATAATTATTTGATGTGAAATCAATCAATTTCCAAAATGTATGAAGAATTTTTCCTATGAATTAGAAACGTGCAAGCCGCTCATTTGTTTCAATTTATACTCACAATTCAACCATCCATTCGCCATCTAAAAGCATTTTCCAATTGTCTTCATTAAGTTCTATTACTTTCGATGTTACAGTAGTTAAAAAAAGACTTAAAACAATTAATTTTTTAAGAAAACCCATCATTTTGTAAAAATAATGACTAACTTTTGTTGAAGCTTGTGTCGTAGTTGACTTTCACGTAATATTTTTGTTAGGAGAGTATTGCATTTCGCAATTTCACTCAATGCGCTCTTTTCAATACATCTTATTCTTTACAATAAATGATGTAATTATAACTGAATGAAATGAATATAATTACATAATTATGAGAAGTATTTAGCATAAAATATCATAAATATAACAAAATTCTGCTATTTATAAAAAGCAGTTATTTTAAAACTTAAAAGACAGACAGACACAAAATATTTTTAGTAAAATATAGCTAAAAACAAAAGGTGATATTTTGTTATTGAAGTTTTTATTAAAATAAAAGGCTTTTATAACTATATTTTACTGTCAAAAAACATTGTTTGAAATTAAATATTATCGTTTTTAAATAGAAGTACTGAATATAAGTGTTTTATTTGTGTGTAAAAGTTAAATTCAATACAAGTAGAAATAAACTGTGCAAATCAACGTGTCTTCAGAGTCCGAAATCGATTTAAAAATTTTTCATTGAAATGGTTCCTGATCGTTGGCTTGATTATAAAGCAATTGGGAAAACAGTTCCACAAACAAATTTTGTCCCATTTAAAGTTCCATTACATGAGGTAAATAACAATTATTTGATTATAAAATAAGAGCTTATTTTGCATAACAATGTACGTTTATAAATATACAGAAATTAACTCTTCTTATATCAATAATGATTTTCTAACAATAATGTCATTTGCATCCGCGAGAGAGGAGAACAGCTTTCATTAAATTAATGTCATTAGCTATCTTGCATAAATGCATTTACTTAAGTAAAAACGTGATCAATACAAAAGGGACATTTTACATAAATATTTCACATCTCATGTTAGTTTAAAAACTCTTACATTCACACCCATTGAAATTGTTATTTGCCTTATTTCTTCCATTTTGACACATTAAAATATTTGTCATTGACACTTTCCGTGACACTCGTGAGATACAATACAATATTTCATTTGAAGTCATAGAATTTTTACCATAATTAAATATTCCTCTTGTTCTCAAGTTCTCTCGCATTCTGCTGTAGTTGATCGTGTCAATTTTCATCGCCACACAATGTTCTCATCATTTGTCAGATGATTTTTAAAAACGATGCTTATCTCTTTGCAAAAATCTTTAAATCGTGTGATTTTTTTATATTCAAAAATAACTCCTTACCTAATCTGCGTAAAATTAATATTAAGAGGCTCATTGAGTAGGTTAAATTTGTATGAATTAAATTTGATTATAAAAAAAATCAATCCTTTAATTTATATATGCGTATGATCAGCAGCATCACGTTACACAGTATAATTTCAATAACTTAAGCACGCCAAAAAATTGCTAATATATTCAAAGTAAATATTAATTCATGTGCTTTATGTCTTCTTCACTCTTAAAGTTTCTCTTTTTTTTTGTATCGCTTTTTTGAATGGTGTACAAATTTAATCTAGTGTGACATTTTTATTACTTAAGCTTGAAGAGAATTATCATACATATCTTTTTAAAATCAAGCAAATAACACAAAAAAAATTTTACTATGTCATACCAAAAAATCATCAATTCTTCTGCTGAATGAATAAGCGATTAGGTTAATACAATAGTTTATTATTGTAGACCATAGTATGGTTTAACTATATTCGGGAAGGTTTCTTTCTTCTTTTTCTCTATCTCTTTTATTGCTGTCCTTCCCATTTTTGTACATACAAACTTAATACAGATTTTTACTTTTTTTTTTGTGTATGAGCTGTTATGAATTGTAATTGTTTTGTTATTATAATTTTAACACTTTCTATAGCTCTTCTTTTTCTATCCTTTTTCCATTAATTTCCCTTTTAATAATCAATTGCTGCTTCAATAGTCAGTCGGTCAATTGGTCAACCAGTATGTGTTGAATTTACAATGATTATCTCTCTTTGTATTGAAACAAAAATTTTTGCAGAGAAAAAGAAAATGAAAAGAGTTTTTTGTGGTTTGAAAAAGATGGTTTAACAAAAGAACAGCACATATATGTTATTATCACAATCATTAAAGCAAGGGCAGTCAAATGCGAAAAACTAATAAAAGCACAATGTGATATATATTTTATTTGCCCAAAAATATATGTATAACGAAAGAGTTAAGTGAGAGAGAGCATAAAATACGCCCTTCGTTGATTTGAAGATATTTTGAGAAAACATTGCTTTATTTATCGTTTTGAGATATATTTCGCAAATAATATTTCTCTTTCTTTATGCATTTTTTGCCTCTCTTAACAAATGAATTTCTTGCCAGTGCAAAAAAGCATGATAAAAAGAAAAGATGCGAATTTCTACATTGAAATTAGTCGGAAAGTGAATGAGTGAAAGAAGAAGCAAGAAATTAAAAGCAACAAAAAAAAAAGAACATCGTGGTTCACAGTACAGTTCACACTATCTGCGTTTATATCTTTCAATTAATTTTAGATTGGTGGTGAGACTGTTTAAATTTATAAATGTATTCTTACGTTTGTGAATTCTTGCAATTCCTTCATTTCATTTCTTTTCCATCTCTATCTCACTCTCGCTTCTGATTATATTTGGCGAACGCGCGTAAACGCAAACAAATCTTACATACACAACACTTAAGGTGTTTGCATTTTTAATTAAAGAAATATTCGCCTTTTGGTGTTGTGGTTTTAGATTGATATTCGGCTATTATCGTTCTCAATTTCTTTATTTTTGTTGTTTTTTCTTTATTTTCTGCAGCGGCAATAAAAGAGGAAAAGAGAAGCAAAAATAGTTTGTTATTTTATTCATCGAGAAACGATTTAAAATCGAACGTTGAGGATTAAAAAGAAACAATTAAGATTTAGAAATGAATTTATTGATATGAGGTTTAAATGAAATATTGTGGCATGTAATGAACAATTTTTCTCTCTTGCTCCTTCATTCTCTTTTGATCTTATCATTTGAATCGTATTTCGTATGTCGAACAGCGATTATTAATGATTAGTTATGCATTCTCATTATTAACTAAAAGAGTCTTTCTTTTTCTCGTGTGCGACGAAGAATTTTCTCCCTAATTAAGAACACGAAGACAGTGAGTAATAGAGTTAAAAAAAGATTCTTCTCTTACCTACATCAGTCAATTTCTTAAAAATAAAAACAAAGAGGAGAAAACCAACACATATGAAGCGAGGATTCAAAGCTGAAACTTTTTGTTTAAGAAGAATTGCTTATAAATTCCATTCAATAATGAATTTTAGGATACAAACTGACCTTATTATATTAAAAATAAAAAAAAGTACAAGACAGAGAGAAGTAGAGAGGGAAAAGGTGCAAAAGATTTCAATTTTCTACCTCATTTTGTCTATTTACTTAACATTGTTTTGTGCTCTGCTCTGCCATTCTTTCTCTTCATCTCTTCATGGGTTGACTCCATGCCATCTCCAATCGAATGATTTATTTTACAATACATGGAAAAAGTGAAGAAATATGACAATAAATTTCTCTTTTCCTCATTCTTAAAGTAAACTCATAGAAGAATCTTTCTCTCTTTAAAAATCATTTCTTCTTTTGAGGATGCTGCTTGCTGCATATTGCAAGTACACGTACACAATTCACTATTGTGTGGTTTTCATGTCTTTTTATATAAAAATTGTTACAATTAGTATATGGCATCATTCAATTCGCTCTACATGTTGAATTTATCTTCTTTTGTGTTTTTTACAACTTTTATGCTCATCTTTACAATCTATTACGAACATAAAGAACGTACCGAATTGCAAAAAGTGGGCTTGCAGCAGCATGTACGTTCTTTCTGTCTTCATTGATGATACCAATGGCCATGGTCTATAAATTATCATAGAAAAGAATAGCTTTAAATTTAGTATGAAATTCTATGAACTATTCAAGGTAATAGCAGCAACAGCAGCAGCATTTGTGAGTGTTGAAAGAAGAAAAAAAAAAGATTTAGCATGTTGTTACAGAAACTGTTACATGGAAGAAGGAAGAAATGCTACAAAGTAGAGAAAGGGAAAAAAAAAATTTGAATAACAAGCGGAAGTTCTTTGCACCATAACAATACATAATGACTTAATATATTCACCTTTCATTCCTGTTATTTATATTTTTATTTATTTTTTCTTTCTTTTCATCTTATTCACAGAAAATTTGCAAAGGCCTGCCAAAACTCCAAAGGTAGTGTGAAAATAATAATTTTATTCATAAAGGAATTTATTTAACCTAGTCATACATTCCTTTCTTTTGTATTTATTTTCTCCTTTCACCTTTCATTAAATGTATGCTCTTGCAGCTTTTCAAACTAGCACATTCTAATACTTTTTTAAATAACCACCTTTTACAGGCATACAACACGTGACATAATTGAAGCATTGCCTAATGTAGGACTTGTAATAAACTTGACAAATACTCAAACTAGTTCAAAATATTATCAACCGGATGATTGGCTATCAAATGGTATTGATTATAAATGGATTAAGGTTGAAGGTAGGTAAAATATAAAACAACCAGTAAATTCATTCAAATGCCCATTATCGCTTCATTTTCGATGAATTTTACAATATGTTTATTGAATTCGACCAAAAATAGTTTTTTATGACTTCAATGTGTCGTAAAAAATTCATATATATATATATATATATATAAAAGAGCTAGGCGAAAGACATGAATTGTGTGCAGGCTAATAAAACTAAGTTGGTTCTGCGAAAATCATGTCATAAAAAATTTTTATTCAATTTTCATATTATGACTTTTTGTTCCGTAAAAAATTCCAAAGCATACAATCGTTAACAATGGAATTAGATGTGATTTTTATTGGAAATTGGTGTGACGAGTTTAATAGAGCCTTCAAACACACATCCTTTTGTTTGTGCTAAAAAAGATGAAAAGAGTGTGACACAAAAGAAAACTGAATGGTATTCCATCAATCTCAATGTGTCATTCTCATGTCAGAGAGAATTTAATTTTCTATAATGACAATAATAATGATGATATTGTTGTGGATAAAAACTTAATTCCCTCATTGACAAGACTATTTGGAAGGCTACTACTGCTGCTGTCTTATATTCAATGTGTGTAATTTTAAAGCAATTTTTCATCAAACAAACAGAAATGAGCAGTATGCTACGAGCATTTTATTGTTTACAACTCCTCACTGAAAATAAAAGACACACGAGCACACTATACACATATTTGTAATAAAATATAAGCCAGACAAATTGCATTGATCGGATTTTATGTTTTTTTTTTCTTCCTCTCTCTCTCACTTACTTTTGCTTGAAGGCTCTGAGAGGCAATGTTAATAATCTTTTGAATCGATGTTAATATTTCATCTTACATAACATTACTTTTCATGCATTTGTTTTTCTTCATGTTGACTTTGCATTTTCATTCTTTTCACTCTTTCTTTCTA
The DNA here is from genome assembly GCA_014622435.1 of Polypedilum pembai. Taxonomy (NCBI): domain Eukaryota; kingdom Metazoa; phylum Arthropoda; class Insecta; order Diptera; family Chironomidae; genus Polypedilum; species Polypedilum pembai. The sequence continues at coordinate 181,331 of JACWBX010003684.1, forward strand.
TCTGTTAGGCCATGTAACTCCTTCGCAGCACCATTTAGTGGAATTTTGTCGTACTGTAAAGAAATTTATGGCAAATAATCCAAGTAAGTATGAAAAAGAGGGACTGTAAAAAATAAATTAAAAAAAGTCATACACATATTGATATTGGGTGAGTGAACATGAACTTATAATGTTATGTTTTATATATTTACTTACAGCAAAACTCATTGGCATACATTGCACTCATGGGTTGAATCGAACTGGTAAGTTCTTTCAATATCTATTTATAGCTTTTTCACTCACTCATCTTTTAATACCTCTCTTCTTTCTTTCTCTTGTCTTCATGTTTGTTTAATGTAGGGTATTTTGTTTGTTCATACATGGTACTCGTTATGAACATGGATCCAGACGATGCAATACGAAGTTTTAACGATGCACGAGGATATGACATTGAGCGTGAAAATTATATATCAAGCATTCGAAGGCATAGTACAAATTTTAGACTTAAAAATCGTATAAATCAAGATCATTATGAAACTAAACAAATTACAACAAGACCGTCTGATAGAAAACGTAGTTATTCATCGTCATCAAGAGATTTTATTGAAGAAAAACGTCACAGAAGAAATGAACTTGAAGATTATTCTATATCAAAACCATCACATAATGGAGAAGCTCCATGGAGAACGAGAGACCATAATTCGTCTTATAATCATTACAATTCAAGATATGCTTATCAAAATACTCTAAATAATGGATATAATCATCAAGTAGCAAATCGCAATCTCTATACGTGGAATAATAAAAATCAAACTCAAAATGAATCAAGGAACAGTGTTCGTAGAGAATCATCACATTCAAATAAACAATATCGTGATATATCAAAAACATACAGGTCGAATCGTCATTTTAATCGATCGAATGATGCTTAGAAGTGCTAAACATCTATAAATAAAAATTAATGAAGCCATAAAGGAAGAGCATAAAACAATTTTATCTGTGGAATTTATTTTGAGACTAATAAAACTTTTTTTTTCACACATTTAAATTTTTAATCTTTTCTCTCTCTGTATTCTGCATTTTTATGAGCAGGAAATTGAAAGCATTTTTTTTTGGGATATGAGATTTCCTTTCTGCACATGAATTTTTCCCTTTTTTATATGATACAAACTCATATCTTGCATTTTTTACATGTTTACTCTTGTGTGAAAATTTAATAAGATCTGTAGAAATCAAGAAAATTGTTCCCAAAAGAGCACTTCAAAGCGAAGCGCTGAATCTGTTTTACAGCAATTTTCTTAAAGTAATAATTTTTCGGAGCCCATTTACTGCGCGCTATCGTACATCCTACTTCATCTCTTCAAGTTTTATTATCATATTTCATAAGCAGCATAAAGAGGTGAATTTTTATTCTCTTTTATATATAAATGGAATCAAATTGAACACGTCCGACCAATCTTTCATTTCATGTTGCTGCAGCCAGTGAAAAACCGATTGCACTTCTTCTCATAATTAAATATCCATTTCATTTTGTTATTGCGAGTGGAGATGAACTTTATTTTATTCTTCATGTGCGGGACTTGCTTATTCTTGCATTTGTGGTTTGTGGCTGATATGAAAGAATGCATAATAATGAGTAATGCACACACACATTGTGTGACGTAACATTGAAATATGAATCTCACCTCACCATTCAATTTTTTTCTCTTTCTCTCTCTATCTCTCCTCTTTAACTTTTGAAGCGCGCGAGGAGCAACAATATGCGCTAAATGAAAAAATCACGAACTTACAGTGCCCTTTTATCTCTGAAATATTTTATATTTTTTTATGAGAAATAATACTTTTTAACTCTTTTGTGTGTGAGCAATCTCTGTGTTTTCACGCTCAATTCTCCCATCACGATTGCATATAATAATAAATTTAATTTAAACAAGTTTGTGTTATTAATACAATAATTTATCTAATGGGATTGTTATAAATGAATTTGTTAATATATGTAATGATCGTGCACTTTATTATTTATTATTATTAGCATTTATGCTTTTATAAAAATCATACCGCTTCTCTTTTGTAAACTTTTATTTTGGGCAGTGTTGTTACCGTCTATATTTACGTGTCTACGTAGATCTGATTGTAAATTTTGTCTACATAGACGAATTTGTAGACTGTAGACATGTCAAGAAAATGAGTTTTTAAAGAATTTGCTCATTAATTTCCATTTGCAAAGGGTAGTAATTTCAAAAGACAAAAGTCGATTTAATGTTCAAAAACGTAACTGATTTAAGACCATTATATCAACATCACAATTATTCATTATATCATTATTTAGTTATGAATTCAAAATTGGAATTAAATAAATATTATATTGTTGTTGTAGACCGTAGACAATTTTTTCGTCTATGTAGACGTCTACGATAACAACACTGATTTTGTGTGATAATAAAATTGATTGTCACTTTTTACAGGTGTTTTTATTTTTTTGAAAAAGAAATCGCAAATAAAAAAGTTTTATCGTAGAACAAGTTAGTAATAAAATTGGAATAAATAAACTTCTCTTTTTTGTAGCTCTTCTTCTTCATCATCATCATCGAATTCAAGTTAATTTATTTGTTAACAACTGTGGCAATAAAGTATTGATGTAGTCTCATAAATGTCAACAATTTGACAACTTTCTTAAAAACGAAATCTTTAAAATGCATTATAACATTATAATAAGAAGATGATGATGGGAGTCGGCTAGCGAGAAATATTCTCGTCGTCGCCCCATTAAGTTCAATTCATCGCCTTTAACTGCCATCATATGTGGATATATATCATGCAAGTTAAATTTTATTTAAGTCTAAAAGTTGACTAAAACGCATAAAATAACTAACAGAAGAGCTTATGTGTTGAAAAATAAAGCTAAATATAAATAAAGCTTGAAAGGGTATTGGAGAAAAGAAAATATATTGTGTGGTGCATCGATGAAAACAGCGCAGCCAGAAACAATAAAGGGATACCGAGAGAGAGAAAGAGCACAATAAATATAAACAAGTAATTAAATATATGTCATAAAAAAAGTCAGGAATGGGAGGAAGGCATTCACTCAAAAACCAAATAAAAAAAATGGGGGTAAACGTTTCCATTAAGTAAGATCTCTTTCAGTCGATTTTGAGTTGAGCTGCAAATTAAAGATGATGATGAATGATGATTTGTGTACTAAAGAAATTTATCAATCATTTTCATTTTTTTTGCCATTCCCTACCACTTAGTCTGACTCTCTCACATAAATAAATTCAAGACTCAAGAATGAAAAATATTAACAAAGAGTGAGAGGAGGAGAAAATTGAATTTAATTTGCTTTTGATGCACTTTCGGTTAAATAAATAGTTAGCAAGCGAGAAGGAAAAACATGCTGAGTGAGATTCGCAATGTAATTGAAAAAAAAAAAATGTGGAGCATCTTCTGCGGTAGAGCTGTTGTTAATCTCAAGTCCCTGCACCGCCACTATCATTATGATTATTATTATTATACGATATAATATAATGAGAGAGAAATACATGATTTAATATATGGATGCTTCACTCTAAAATTATTGTTATTGCGATTTTATTAATGCCGATTTTTGAAAATAAATTATGAACTCTTTTTCCACCATTTGTCTGATAGAAATTTCAATTCATTTTGTCTGACTATCTATGTTATAACAAAATGCGTTAAAGTCAATAAAACATGGCACTGATATGTGAATAATTTCCATACACAGACATATAGAATTTTTTTGGGTGAAATATTGCATTTTTTGCCATTTGCAGAAGAAAATTCTGGCTGGCTTTTGTTTATAGGCTAAAGAGAGAGAAATATTTATTCAATAACAAATGTGGATTCACGTATCATGAAATCGTCTCTCATTCTGCCATTTATTATTGCCGAAACGAGATGAGATGTCTCACTTTTTTCACGCGCAAAACGAAATTAAAGAAAAGACCAAGTGGCCAAAAGCAAGAAAAAATAAAAAGATATTCTTTTAAAGTCACATTAACAAATTGTATAATGATGCGTTTATTCGCTCTTTAACAATAAAAAAATAAAAGTTTAGAGCACCATTACAGCACAAAAGTCGAAACAAATTGAGAATTTATTAACATTTTTTATTTCTTCTTTTTTTATATCTTCATACTCTCTTCATCATCATCGTCACTGCAGCGATGTAAACTTTTTTAAATATCTGTTGTTGCACATATTGCATATTGTGTGTATTTAAAGAAAAATATGTGTATATATCTTTTAAAAGGCCTGTGATCGCGATCATTTCAGTACGCGCGAGATGTTAAAAAAGGAGAGAGAATAAAATTACATGGTTTTTAACGATTGTCAAGAACAATTGAAAACACAACAACAACAACATTCTCTGTTGGCTGTTTAACAGCAAAAAATACATATTTTTGAATGACTGATTGAATGGATCTCATTTGCATTTATAACTAAGAAATTATTGAATACTTGAGAAATTTTTCAAATGTAACGATTTTATTAAAGAGAAAAATATTTAAATTTTATGTCGCGCAACAAAAATTTTGTTACATAACATTTTGATTTTATTGAAGGAAAGTTCTTTTATTTTAATTACACTTTAGAATAGTTTGATAGAGAATCAAATTATAGGAAATTCGATTTAAATATTATTTTATTTGGCTAAATATTTTCTTCAAAAAAATTTTTTTTGCTGAATTCAGCAAATTTCTTTGTTTACATAAAATTTTAAACAAATACAAAAAACATCAAAAGAAATTTTTAATTCTTTGAAATTAATATTTAATAAATTCGCTTAATTTACTCAGTTTAATAAGGAATTTTTATAAATGTGTTGTAAAATAAAATACAAAACAACGAGAAATTCCTAGTGCTTAAGTGATTTTCCCTTGGATTTATACTTATAACATTATTTGCAATTTGTTGAAAGATTGCAAAAGGTAGACATTATAGAGAGCTGGAACTAATCTAATGACTACAACGCCCATTTCTAATAACTCAATTTAGTTGCAAACAAATAAGCTTTAATGCGTTGAAAGGAAAAGAGTTTGTGATTTGAACTGTTCGATAGTATTTGCTATAGCGAAATGGTCTAGAAGAAAAGTAAGTGATTGAGTGAATGAGCGAGACCCACGGCAAGTGGTTTGTTTGTTTGTTCATTAGATAACACGTTCTGTCTCTCTTTCTCTCTTCTACTTTTTATTAAAACAATTTTTCATATTTTAGCTGCTGTTGCTGTTGCCGTCTCTTATTTCATATACTCATATCATTTAAATACTTGTTTTTCTTGAATTTTTCTCTCTTCTTCTGTCGATCTCAAACCATGTCTTTCTTTCTCTCACTCACTTTACCATCATGTCGATTAGTGGGTATATAAAAGTGAATTACTATTATCACAAATTAACACATCGTTATTGATACGAATATCATTTGTGTATGTGTTGAGAGTGATTTGCATTTATTATTTATATATCTATCAATTTATCATGTTAAAGTTTAACATGAGGCGAGCACGTCTTTGCTGTTCAACATATGGCAGAAGTGATCAAAATGAGATCAACAGATGGAATCAATTTTTTTAATTGCTAAAATCGATAAAAAAAACTTTTAAAATAATGGAAACGTCTGAGCACGGGATTAATTATTCTAAATAGCTTTATTCTCCTTCTTATTCTCTATTGCCGTCCTGTCCTCCTCCTACCGCCGCTGCTTCATCATCATTCAATCTCATCTTCCTCCTTCTTTTTTTTCTTGCACATCAGCCGTTCACGTAAAGCCATTTAATTTGTGAAGGAAACACAAATTATAATGTGATTCGATGCTATTTTATGGCACATTATAAGGCATTATGCGTATCATGTATTCATCTTAAACTATACGCCTGCTTCTCTCGTCTTATGAAAAGTACATCAACATGCACCAACAACCAACTGACTGACTCGTTCATTCTTTTTCTGGGTGTTTTTTTTCTCCTTTCTTTCTTGTTATTTCTCTGTGTCGAGCGCGCGTATGAAGATGTCTCATAAAGAGAAAAATATTTCTGGTTTTTATGATTATACCTTGGCGGTTTGTTAGCTTTGATAAGCTACATGCCTTGTTAATCATTGTTTAATATGAAACAGCAAAATAAAATTCTGAAAAAGTGCATGAGCAAATTTCTAAATATTTTAATGAATCTAAAAAAAATTTGCAAACAGCGAACGTGAGTAAAGAAAAAGAAGTTGTGATCTCTATTTTTATTTTTTGCTCAAGAAGAATGCCGCAATATAATTTCGAATCTCATTAATAAAAAATGCAAAATTTTATGGTCGCACGTACAAAGCGAGGATTTTTTTTCTTTTTCTAAATTAGGCGAGGTTGTTTATTCATAATTAAAAGCTATTTGTTCAAAACGGTGTCACTTTAATGAAAATATAAAACGAAGAGTGTTTTTTGTGTTTGCTAATTATGAGATTAGATTTCACTGTTGAAGATTTCATCTGACAGATTAGGAATTAAGCGCAAACAACGGCAGACTTCTTTTTCTTTTTACCATCGACTGCTGTTGCTGCTGCTGCTTCACTTCTCACTCCTTATAACGCTTAAGGTGTTATATAAAACACAGAGTGAGAGAGAGAATTAAATTTAGTAATGTTCTTTATTTTTGGTTATACTTATATATGTAAATGTAGCAGCATCTCTCTCTTAACTACAACTTGAAACAACAACACGCAGTCGTGAGCAATATTTCAATGAAGAGTGAGTGAGTGAAAGAGAATAAAAAAATAACACAAGAGGCGCCAGTAAAGTAAATGAAGAAGTATATTGTGGTGCCGGTATGAATTTTTAAGTAGCAACAACGTAGGTGCGATAAAAAGAAATCACAACGGAAATTCTACAGAAATATATGCACTCGACAAATCTATAGTCAACAGAGGAAAGCTCTTGAAATGTTTTTCAGGATGTTGTACTTCATAACGGGAGTAAGTAAGAGACAATTTTTTATAAAAAAAAAAACTTTCCAGCAGCTCACATGAATAAATCATTGAACTCTGCACTTATTTTTTTATTTTCTAATTTCCTCTATCGAAAAATGCACACGCTATTGAAATTGAATTGAGCGACTGAATGAATGTGGAGGTGGAATATTTTTTTACAATTAAATTTCCTGATCAAGTGAGAATTTCTCTTTATGTTGCTGTCACCATTTGAATAAAAAAATGTATGTTGATGAAATTTATTGTTGACATAAAAAATTTGACATTTTAAACAAAATATTTACGCCACATTTTTGCCCTTATTTCAAAGAAATTGCTTTAAATATTACCGAAAGTGTGAGAGGAAAAAACAGGAATTCACTTTTAATTTCCTGTTTATAGCTCATCGTTTGCCAGCGAGAAAAAAAAATGGGAAAACATTTTCCACCAATTTATGTATTGTTAGTTCTGACGCTATTTGCCATTTTTTCACCCTCTCTTGCTTTCAACATAATTTAAGTATAGCAGAAAATTTAATTTCCTCATAAAAGTCGTAATTGATTTGACTTTTATGCTGAAAAATATGAAAATTCTTTTTTTTCCTTTCTTCGCATATGGTAAAGTGTAATTGCAATAAGAAGATGAAACTTCTGTATGTTGACTACTGTGTGCATATTTTTTTTGCAAATAAGGCAAAAACTTTACCATTTGTTATATTCAGGGACGAAAGAGTAAGAAGACGATGATGATGTTGATGATAGCAATCGGAGCATAGTGTACAAAACGTGCGAGTTCAAGTAAGCACTTAACTTCTTATTATTTTCATTTCGCGTTTGCCTTCCTTCTTCTCCTCCCGCTCTTTCTCTTTCTCTATGCATGCATAATGGCATATACGCCGCAATCAAATCTGATTAAGGAACTTTCCATTTTTTTTAACTTCTTTTCTCTCCCTGTGCTCGCTTTCAGTGCAAATAACCGAGCAAAAAAAAAAGTCAATTCTGATTAAATTGTGAGAAAATGTTATGTAGCGAAGAAATGTCAAAAAATTACAGTAAAGTTTTGTCTTCTTTCTTCGCTCCCTTCTTATAACAACAGAAAAAAAAGTGAACTAAGTGTAATAATGTTAAAATACAAGAAGAAGAAATAGCAGTAGTAGCAAGAATAAAGGAAAGTGAATAGGAAGCGCCTCGATAGATATGATATAAATCCTTGTTGACAGAATGATGATTTTATACTTTTTATGGGTTGAGTAAATGTGAAAAGATTTTATTATTGTGTTGGGGTGTTGAATATCAAAAATGCCGTTGCTTCACTCTCTTCAATGTATGTCTGTGAGTCTTCTTTTTTGAATTTGTCTATCGATGTGAGAAATTTGATGCCTATTGTTACACTTTTCAATAAAACATATTATTGTGCGGTCTAGTGAAGGTAACAGAGCGTTAGAATTAGGAATACCGGAAATTATTATTGGTTTTCAACAACTATTAAACCTCATTTTGTTGTGTCTTTTAATGATAGAATATTTAAAGAAAACTTTTTCATTTTATTTCTTTAATGACATTTATTTGGTAATCAAAATTATTGCATAAGAAATTAAACGAAAAATGCTGAGCACCAAATTGCTGAGCACAAAAATCTTAAAATAGTGTGCTGAGCACTAAACACTAATTAAAGTGCTGAGCATCAAAACACTAACAACAAAATATTTATAAATTCAATTCATAAAAATGTTAAAAATAAATTCAATTGTAATGAACTCCAATAAGTAGCTTCAGACATCACTCAACGATAAATATCATGACGTCTATAGCCAGGAGCCATTTGAATTGTGCGGCCATTAATCAATTTGTTAAATCCGCACACAATCAATAATGGAGTGTCGACACGGTCTCCTATTCAATTATCATACATTGGGTGCCACCAATGTGCTATAAGCACGCGATCAACAATGATCGGCAGTTTTTGTGGTGGCAAGCGTACAACAATTCAGATATAAATAAAATATGCTGATCATCGATCGAGTGGTGGTACGAGCATATTGAGTGAGAGTCAAGAGAGAATTACTGACAGTCGGGGCACCTACTCTTGAGTTATTGGTAATTATTATTCAATACATACTAAACACACGCCATTGGGTCGTAACTTTACAGCAGGCAAAGTAGAGAAGAGGAAAAATACAAAAGATCATCTCTCTTGTGTGTTGTTTTTATTTTTACAAAGTCATCACATGACAGCTCGCTTCTCTTCCTTTCATCCACTGCTCAATCGATTGCTGCTTGTCGATTATCAAATATGACTCTTGTTTTGTTTTTGTGAATCAATATCAAGTGAATGGACTGCCAAAGAATGTGTGTAATCAAAGCACTAACAGCAGCAGCAGCAGTAGTTGATCAAACAGCAAGCACTACAAGCATTTAAGTGATGTTTCTGTCGAAAGCCATTATCGTCTCTCATTCGTTGCCCTCATCTGTCATCGAGTGAGTGTGAAAGAGCATTCTTGGAACAAATTCTTACGTAGAAATTTCGGAGTAGCACAAAAATACACAAAAGTGAACATTGTGCGGTGGCAGCAGTGTGCGAAGATGTAAAGAGAGAAAAAATTCAGGGTGAAAGAGAATTATTACTGCAAATTATATTGTCTATTGTGTATGCGCACCTTTTGCCATTGGTATTATCTTCACGACAGTTGTCGTCATCAAGATGTGTTATGTCTCTGTCTCTTTTTATGTCGTTCTCTTTCTTATTGTACATTTTAACTTTATTACCAACCAATGTTCAATGATGACTTTTAATATTGTAAGAAAGATTTGAAATAATTTTTCTTAAATATAACGGTTAAATTTAATTTGAAAAAATTTCATATGCAGCTAACTTCAAGATTATTTATTTTCTAAATTACTAAAAAATATTTTCAAGCGATATTAAAAAGTTATAACAAATCAAAAAGTGAATGAAATTAGGCGTTAAAAAGATTCTTTAAAGAACAAGACAAAGTGAATTCATTTGCATACAAAAAACAACGTAAAAAGGAAAGAAAAAAATTCCATTTAATTTCTTTTCTTCTCTTTCTTGTTTGATCAATGAACATTGGTATGATGGTATGGTTTCTAATTATAAGGTACTTTTCTTACTCTCACGCGTATAAATATAGCTTCGACACTCGCGTCATTAAAATGTAAAGTGAATTGTTGTGATATTAATTTGAAGGATCTTTTGACGTAAATTAACAAGCACGTAAAAGAATTCTGAAGAAAAAATTCTTTAATGAATTCTTGCTTGCCGTTTAAATGGTGCCGAAGCAAGCCAATGGATATCGAAAATGCATTTCTCAAAATTCAAGCTATCCTATCCGTTCGAATTGTTGAAACAGCTCACAAAATCAAACAATCTATCACAATACATAAATGAAAACACATATTGATATTGACATGTGAAGTAAGTATTATTATACACACACTCGTTCCCTCTTCTTCTTTTTTTTCTTTCCATCATCATCATCATTTCAATGAGCATCAGTATGTATAGCTATTGGACAGTTTTGTTGGTTTTTTTATCAGTCACATGAGCAGCAGCAGCAGTAACAGCTTTTGTGCGTGAAGAAGAAATGCCACAAAGTACAAAGTGAACTCTTAATTTCTTTTTTTTTTCTTTTTACTCAGCCCGATCACATACTACATTTAACATTTAAATACATTGTAAGTGCATTCGTATAAATATTGAAGATGTGAAGAGAGAGAGAAAAGAAAGAGAAATATTATTATTATTATCGAAAGATATGAATTGAATGAGGTAAACGAGAAAAAAAGAAGAGAGATGAAAGGAAGTTAAAGGCATTGCAATGTGCTGCTTTTTTTTGAAGAGTCTTTTAAGTAAAGTAAAAAAGAAAATTCTCTCATTTTTGTGTTAAAACAAGAATCTTCAAACGATGATGTGATGACGAAGAGTGAGGCGAGGGAAAAATGTAAATACATTCTTTAAGCTTAGTTTTTTGGCGCCACAATTCTGTTAATTTATCAATTTAACTAATTATGAATAATTTTAGTCATCATAATTTAACACTCTAAAAGATGCCAAAACGATTTTTTTTCATATTATAAACGGGTGACTACAGAGTCATTTTAATATTCATAATTTGTTTCATCTCTACCTTTTATTAATATTTTTTTCTGATTGCTATTCATTTTCTCATGGATATCTCTCACGATTATTTAATCCACTATTTTATTCCAGTTTCAAAATATTTTTTCTTTTTTTTTTTTGCACGATTAATTAGTGAATGAGCGAATTTTTGAGTAGTTTTTAATTCGACTTCTTAAGAGAAGCTTGATAAATTTTACGACCGATTCGTGTTCTGGGAAAAAAAGTTGATAATGCGAAAATTTATTAAAAAATAGATTAGAAAACTGGCGCTAGCAATAAAATTAATCTGACCAGTGGCTTTTCGAGATTTTTAAAGGATGAAATAGAGTATGATTTGAAAAGATATTAATTTCATTCATCATCGCTTAAACAGCACCCCGTGGATTTAAACTTTTGCTTATTTTAAAGCGTTCCACGTGTTACATTCAATAGTTTACAACGGATCGATGTAACAGCTTTATTTAAGCCAATACGTCCAATTATCATAATTCATAATAAATATTCAAATAATACAACTTAATCGGCCAATCTCCTCCTCAAAAGCTCATATTTTAAACCTTTTTCCCTCCATGCCTCATCTAAATTCATATTTTTTTATTTGACACTTAGCTGATATGCATAAAAACATTTTTATGACTTGTCGCTCAATAGCTTTTATCAGTTTAAATATTTTCCCAAAAAGAAAAAAAAATGAGAAATGAGAATTAATTCGCAACAAACGAGACCGCGAATGAAATCAATTTAATCAGAATAAAAAAGGAGGAGGCTTAGATAATTGGCTGAATAAAAAATATTTTTATTGTTTCTTGACCATTTTTGCATTTGATCGAAATGATTATTTATGTTCTGTTGATGGAGAGCGGTGAATTTATGGCAGCTGTAAATTATAGATATAATAGAATTGCGTTAATTAAACAATTTCACCTGTCGAACGCACGCATTAGATTTTGACGAGGGTTTATTTTCTGAGACCTCATCGAGGGAGATAAATGTGCACAAATTGAAAAATTATTGCCTAGTCACCGTACCGTCATATATCGAGATGTGTTTAAAACAAATTGAGGTGGAACAATGAATCTCACTAAACAGAGCTATTAACTTAATGATTGTTCGATGGCTCCACTGTTTTGTATGTGCAAATTTATTAATTGTTTTGTTTCATAATTTTGATATCTCTTCACATCGTGTCTCCATCACAATGATGAGACCTTCTTTATTTAGCAAAAAAAAAAAAATAAATAAAAACACAGAGACGACAGACGACTCTTTCACTCTTATTGTTAATTTATTATGTCTCTTGTTTTGCTGTTTTTTTTTACGCCGTCTAACTATTGAGTCATTATCCAGACGACGAGAAGTATTTCTGTATATTATTTTTTCGAGGTAAGTAGGTGTCATTAGTACGACTCGCGCTATTAATAATCTAAAGATTTTTATTCATTTTGAAATCACCGATGAAGGGGAAGTTATTGAATTGAATGAAAATGATAACCATAAACTGCCACTTATTGCCACTAGTTAAAATGTGTAAATAGTAAAAGTCATAGAATTTATTTTAAAATAAAAAATTGTCCCCACGCGCCATTAAATTGCCAATTGAAATGCGACGCGTGAATTAAAATATAGTTGTTGAAATATTTTGCCTTTTTGACCTTCTTGCCACTGTCAGTCAGACCCGATTGTAATGATAAATCCGCTTGGTCTTTAATTTATTTCATCTTGAGTCAATACAGTAATTGGAAGCGCCATTAACACTTACTTTTTCAACGATATAACAAGATAATGAAGCTATGTAAATTGAATTGACTGGCCAATTGTCAATAAAAAAATAAAAAGGCACAATTTTATGACTGTCACTATTAATTTCACAATCTAATAAAGAATATAATGTGCGTGTATCTATGAGAAAAAAAGATGTTAAATTAACAATTTTACAAATAGGGAAATAGCCTAAGGTGGAAATGAAACGATAAAATAAAACAAAAATTGGTTCAATCATTAAAAATCTACATGTAGCAATAAATTCTTCATCTGCCAACGAGCTTTTAAGATGTCATTATCATGCCCTAAATGAGATGAGCGCTTATTTGTTTATTTTAAATGCTAATCGTTTATTGCCTTTTTTGCTAAAAAATCACCTTTACGCCTTTTGTTTTTCTCATATATATGATACTAATGAGAGTCGTTCCTATGCTTCTGATTATGTCTTACAAAGTTGCCGTTTTTTTTCTCATCATCATCATCAGATATTTTTTTGATTTAGATATGAAGTTGTTGAAAGCAACCATTGTGAGCGCATTTCTTAAATATTCATCGATAAAATCTGCAGCATGATAATAAAAAGTTGACTTCTGAATAGATAAGCAAATTAGCATTTTTTTTGCAAAAGACTTAATAATCTTGTGCAATTTTTGGGGGCAAAGCAAACAGCCACACAAAGTGTGTTCCCATGATTATTTCTTCTTTTTGGTTGCTTCTACAAAAAAAATTATTTTATCTCTCTAAATCAGAATTAACATGAGTTTACTTTTACGTGAAAATGATAGGTAGGAATGAAAAAGAATAAAAAAGGAAAAGAATGTTCCATTAATAGAATAAAAAATATTAAATATATTCCAATCAAATTGATGTTAGTTAAGATTACATCAATAAATATATCAAAGCTAATTAATAAATGTTTATTTTATTAAGGCCTTTTAGTATAATAACAATCATCATCATTCTCAGCCACAAACAGCAACAACAACAACAATAATGGTTACAATAATGATTAGAATTTTTTTTGGTAGTCATCTTTCACAGACTCAGACGTGCTCACATACAACAAAGTTATGCACAACTGAGTTGGGCTGTCTAGATCTATTTAACATAATTATGATTTTATTTATGATATGCTTTACGTCTCCTTTATTATTAACACACTGGAATTTCAACTTCGACACAGCGTGGTGTGTAGGCACAACTGCAAGCTTGCTCAATTGAGATAGATTGAAATAAATTTGATAATGAAAACAGGATTTCATCTCTTTCTACTCATTTTTCTACTATCTCATCATTTATGAATATTTATTTTGTTCACAACATGAACACTCTGATCCTCTAAAATGCGATTTCGCACACACGAAAGTATTATTAATTATTTTAAATGCGAAGATCGATTCAACGAAAATGCCGCGAATGATTTACGCGTTGATGTCGATTTGATAATGGCAATTTAAATATTTTGAGCTTTTATGTGTGCAATTTTTCACCTCTTTCTTATTCTTTCTCTCTCTAAACTAAATGATATAGATTCGAAAATTTTTTAAAAGTTATTAGCTATGAGCAAATATCTCCGTGTGAATTTTTTTCTCAAACAATATCAAGAGTGAGAGTGCCGAAGCAAGAATGTTGATGTCCGAAACTAATCTGTATACTATATTATATTCCTCAATCTTGTTAAAATTAAGAAGAGGTGAAGTAAGCGGCATAAAAAAAGTTTTATTATATAAAAAATTTTATTTTTTTCGGTATGTATGCATGGATATGATGGAGAGAAGAAAATTCCGCCTTTTTATTTTGACTTACATTTCATTTCCATGCAATTTAATTTATAATAATAAAAATAAAATATTCTCTTTTCTTTTTCTTTCTCTCTCTCTGGTTTTGAATGCATAAAAAATGATTGCTATTATTCGAATGCTCTTTCTCTCTCTCCTTGCTGTTGTTGTGTGCTATGTTTTTGTGGTGCTTTTGAGAAGTGATACAAACGATCACTTCACGTTTTTGTTATACTGCCACGTTTTCATTTCAAAAAAGGTAACGAGGTGCACTGGCAGCAATATGATATTAAATAGTTGCCCTCACTCTCACTGGGCAATAACACTGGGCATCATCATCATCATCATATATTGAAATAATAAATATCTTGATAGCAACGGCGGCTAAAAAAAATTAATAAAACATCACGCGAGAGAGCGAAAAAAAGAATTGCAACAGCTAAATAGCATATCTCACACTGAATAATGAATGCAGGCGATTTGATTAAATTACAGTATACAGCAGAGGCAGTTGTTCATTATGAGCGTTTACTTTACACATAATCATCAGATTTATATGTGAAATTTCCATTTTGTACACTTTACCGACTAAGTGATGCCTTGAAGCACATTTTTTGTTGCAGAAGCCGATTCAAATAAGCATGGACAATGAAACAGTTATGTGAATTAGCTATTTGACCCTTCAACTGCTGCATAGAGATATGATCAATTGAATGGCGATTCTATATAATTTTCAATAGTTTTCTGATTACAACAAAGTGCTTAAATCACTATCGTAATTTTCCTATCTCAATCAACTGCAATGCAATTTTGATTGACGCTAAAATGTTGTTCATCGATTTAAAACAGTTTTTTCTTTCGTTAAATGATCTTTTCAATTGAACAATTGACAGCTATAAAAACTTTCAAATATTTCTTAAATGATGTGCAAAAATGATTTGCAAAAGAATGCGCAAATGTCGACCAATCATTAACATTAAGACCTTGATTAAAAAATATTCTACACACACATTTTGGTTCTCTCATCAGAGATTCCACTTCATCTTTGACTCCAATTTACTTCAATTAAATTAAAATTCTTTATTCTTTTAGTTTTCGTCAAATCTCGATAGAGTCTGCCGTCGATGGCAGAAGTAGCATTGAGAGAGAATTTTTTTTTCTTATTCTTCAAGAATAATCGAGGCAAGTTCAAGTCTGTTGTGTAGATAGACAATCAACGAGAGCGAATTATCAAGATTGAAGACTTCAATTTTTTAATGACTATGTGCCATAACTATGTGCAGTCAGTTTATTCATGTCGCTTTGCTCATTCATGAGTTTTCCACTAAAACGCGCAAAGTCAAAACAAGTTGTGTGCATTGAGTGTATGGAGGGCTATACAAATCATATACGAAATATGAAACTAAATGTTCATTTCGTGATGTTTCAATCAAAATATATTTATATTCTCGGAGGCATCGACATGTCACTATAAATATGACGATGACACTTTCTTCTTACGAAAAAATTTTCTTTCTCTTTGTCTCACTTCACTCGATTATGATCAAGTTCAAGCTAAAGAACGCAGTTAGAATTACTTGGAATTTGAGAGTAATATTTCAAAAATTTTATCGTTCATCACGTCTTTTTTTTTTGGTCTTCGATCGCTACGTGTGTTTGTGCGTGCATATTTTTGGTAGAAAAAGAACCTTAAACGTTTTTTTAAAAAAAAAAACTATATCAAAAGAGAATCGGATAAAAATCAATTAAAGTCAGAGTGATCCCCGCTTCAAGAGAAGAAGAAGAAGTTGATGCTCATTTTTTTTTTTGGAAAAAAGGAGCAGGCAGAGAGAAAGAGAGAGAAGAAAATATTGTTGTGTGGTCAAAATTGATGGAATTAGGCAGCGGATAAATGATTTAAATTATAACGCCTTTTGCGACTCAAAATTGAGCAATTTCATGAGAAGATAACTTAATAGCTGTAATAGCTGGCCTTTCCATCTTCCATCCATCACCCTTCCCTTATGCTGCTTCATCTCCTTTTTATTGTTTCCTTTGATCTTCTTCCCTCTTTTACCTTCTTCATCTTGTGTGTGTATCTGTATAAGCATGTCTCTATTTTTCACATTAAATAGGCACGAAAATTGGTCTACACCTCGAGCATTTTCAAGAGAGTTTTTTTATGAGTTAGTTCCAGTTTTTATTACACATCTTTCTAACACATTTTTTACCTCTCACTCAAAATTTACTATCATAATCATCAACACTTTTTTTTTTTGAATGAGGTTCTATTTTTATAATTTAGTGTTAATAGCACTTTGTTCCCAGTAAGAAATTATTTTTCAATAATAACCGTCATTTGGGATTTAAAATTTTTTTGTACTAAAAATAGCTTTAACGAAAGATGCAAAAAAATCTAAAAGAAGCAAAAAAATGATGCAAAAAGGTTTTATAAAATTTGGAATTATTTAGGGTTCGGAGTTGAACGAAGGCCTGCTCATATACTTGTACAAGTTGGATACAAGTTGACTTACAAAATATGTTTCTAATTCTAAAAGATTTTATTTTTTTTGATCAATTCTTGATTGATTTTAAGAAACTTTGACTTTCATATAAATTTGCCAAGTTTTGATTAAATTAATATAAATCTAAATGATTTAGAGACATATTTTGTAAGTCAATTTGCATGCAACTTGTACCTGCATTCAAGTCCGAACCCTAGAATCATTCTAAAAAAGATTGATAAGGAAAACACTGAAAATATCAAATAAAAACAGTATTGAATTGTTTCTACTATTATAGAAGCTTGAAATTTTGCATAAAAATATTTACATCAAAAAATTTGTTTGTAAAAAATAACGAAAATGACGAAAACTGATGGAATAAATTCTTTTGTCAAAGCTGTTTTTACGTTGTATTAAGTTGTTTTAACTTTTATAAAATCTTAATTATTTCTCGAGTATTAAACAAAATTATAAGCAAAATCTAATTAATTTAATCTCAATTATAAACTAAAAGTTAATCATATAAATGACAAAAAGTTTTCAAAATTCCATAAAAAATCTTTCAAATCTTTCATCAAACAAAGAAAAAAATTATCTTTCAAATGAGAAAAGAATTTTTAAATGGAAAAGTATCACTAGACTAAAAAGAGTTAAAAGTGAGAGATAGAGAAAGATGAACACAATTGATATATCGACGAAAGCCTACATACATGGAATTTATTAAATCAATATTTATTGAAAGAGCCGTACACACGGTCAAAATCAAATGCTCGTTTGACGACGACTACAACGATGATCACTCATACGTAAATGCGTTTTTAAAGGTAAGGCAAATGATGAAACTATTAACGCATGTTCAAGTTATTAGTAAGTGGTTTTCCCTTTAAACATCATTGAGGTGTAATATAGAAGATGATAATTGAAGTTATTCATGTAGGTGGAGGATGCATGCTTTGACTTTCATGATAAGCAATTAATCTTTCTCACTTATCATTATCTCTGTTGATTGCCGCTGCTAAAAGCGATGAAAACATCATAAAATCATTGTTTATTTATTTATAGTGTCAGCAATAAAAGTCATAAGATGTAAATTTTTATGAGCTATTAAATTTATTTTATTTCTTCTTCTTCCTTAATTAAAGAAAAATTTTCGTCTAAATTATTTTTCCTAGAAATATTTTTAATCATTTTCACATTCTAGTATTTGATAATAATTATCAAAATCTTGTCCCAAATTTCATTCACGCTTAAACCATTGACAATAAATGTGAAATCAAAAATTTCATTATAAACTTCCTGAAGTACTTTTCCACTCCATACTGTTTTTTTTATTTTTATTTTTTTTTTATCAAAATTTGCATTGGTATGGAATAGACAGATTACAAATTAATTGGCATCACGCCACCACTCTTTTTGAGGTTTTACCGATCAATTTGATCTTTTTTCCTTATCATAAATCTGATTTTCACGTAACGCTTGTCAATTTGAAGACATAATTTGAGATTGAAACAAAAGGGTGTGTGTCAAATGGACGCTAATCGAAAATTCGTTTTTAGACTTTTATCAATTGCGATAATTGCTAATGGACTGATATTAATTTGCGACTTATCTTAATCTAATTTTTTACATTTGTTTCTTAGTAAAAAAATAAGTGAAAACGAAGAAATGTCTTGAGAGATCGAGAATTATCAGTTACGTGTTATAAAAACGTGTCTTTGTTGACAGTACCGATAAAACGACTTCAATTTAATTTATATTTTTTTAAAGAAATAGTCACGACAATTCTCATGATTTGAAATCGATTCATCATGTTGAGGAGAGCATAAACAATCACGTGCAAAATGTTTTTAACTGATAACATTTGTGTGCGCCTTTATTTTATAATTTCTCGCGTACAACAAAATGTTTCTTCTTCAAATTGAAATTGGTTGATCAACAAGAAAATTCAATACATTGAAAAGACGACAAAGTGTGAGAAAATAAGAAAAAAAAAGTATGCTTAGAAGAATTTTTGTGTAAACGATCGCACGGGAGGCAATGGGAAGAGAATAGAAAGCACACTAAACAGTTAGCGACGTCGCGTCTTGTTTATTATTATGAAAATTTTTTCTCAAACTTTACTCGAGTAGTTAGCACATGCAAGTAAGTGTTTGTTAGTGTGGAAAACACAACACGATGTTCATTTCTAAGAAATAATTTGAATATTATTTATGCAATATATAGCTACTTACCATATGAACGTAGAGCTAACGTTAGCCGTCTAATGAATACTACAAATAGCGGACAGAGTCTTTGCATCAATGAAAGCTGGTTAACTGCTTTAACTTTGGTCGCCTTCATTATTATTATCATCATCATCATCAATTTCAGGAAACATAATTTAAGAAATACCGACAAATGTCTATAGACACACAAAACACCAAGCAACCACCAAACATTATTCCTTAGAAATAAGGAACTTGCTAAATTTTTATTTTCCTTTCTCGGTTTTTTTCCTTCTCTTCTTTCCGAAAGACCATCGCTAGTTCACTCTATTGTGTTTTATTATGTTTGCTTCGACTCTCACTCACTCACATACTCGAGTCAAACTCTCATGCAGAAAACAATTCTCAAAGAACTATAAATAGGATGCTTCGACAACAACAGCAAAAAAAAAACTTCGCAGGTAAATTCTAACATTTATATTGTTTATAGTGACATAAAAAATTTAAAAATATAAAAAATCTAAAAATATTCTCTTTTTTTGCCTTCTCAAAAGAATTCCTCTGCACATTCTGAACAGTGTAGAACTTTTTTGTCTTTGCCTTTTCTTGCACACCTCTATGCCACCGACACTGATTGACATCGAAAGAAGCAGGAAGAATTGAAGAGCACTGAAGGAGGAAAAATTTTAATATTATAATGATAAGTATGCATACATAACATAGAGTCGAGAGAGAAAAGAATCTAAACAGAACAAAAAAAGAAGAAGAATCAAAGTTGATGATGTACCTTGCCGTCGACGCATCTCTGTAGACAACACAATACAACACACAAAATGATGAATTTCGATGTTAAGAAAAGTCAACACTTAATACATCATTCAGTTATTTAAAAAATTCTTTCTGTTGTGACAGAACATTGAAGTTGGCAGACTCGGTTCGGTATTTTTAAATTTCTCTTTTTCTCTGTTCATATTTTCTTTTATTGTTCGAGAACAAGTGTAATTAAAAAAGCAGCAAGTAAATCCTTTACCGGCACCTCTACTCTCTCTTCACACGACGACAAACAATGAAAAAGAAGTCGCAGTCGTAGTCGACGACAATGATGATGACAAAAAGAAACCTCTCTTCTAAAGAATACCAGCGGCATTCGGCAGCAAGCCAGCGCTAACAAATAATAACATCATCGAAATATTTTCGGTATATTGAAAAGAAGCATTACGTAGATCTGTGTATTCTCTGTTCTACCCGGATTCTAGCTTGTTCACTCGCTCCTCTGTATTTAAATATATATATTGTGTGTAAAGAGTGTCATTGGGCAATTGAGAGAGCAAGAAGAAGTTAGATAGAGAGAGAGAGAATAATGACAGAATGACAGACGGAAAATGACAAAATAAAAATATTAACTACATCATCTCTTGGGCTTTTCTGCCACTTTATCAAGGTGCTATTTCGTAATAAATCTGTGGAATTTTGTTTCTCTCAATTCAACAATAATACAATCGCATAACGCAAGAGGAATTCTTTTCTTCATTCTTCAGTGGAATTCTTTTCAAATGCCTAAGCTTAAATTTTTTTTGTGTTTTTGTTTTATTTACAATCAATTGGCATGAACGGTATTTGCACCGGCATAAATTTGAAGTAGCTGTTTTAAATCTAATTTTATGCGCAATCGTGCGACAATGATAAGATTAGTAATGTCAAAGGAAATGTCCAATTGAATTTGTGTGCGAGAAAAAAACACATCGTGTTGTAATTTTCATTGTAAGTGTTTATCTTGTGCCAAATGTACTTTTACACTCTTTTAATTACTGAAACAGGAAGTCATAAGAGACCATTTAAAAAAAACTACTGTTTCAACGACGTACTTTTAGCTTCCGCAAAGTTTTATTTCATCATTTTTTTAGTTGTTTTTGTTGTCGGTGATTCCCTCTTAAGTACACAAAGACGCGAAAGAATTTATTAATTACAAGAAAATATTTCTGCTATACATTCCATTCCGATCGAGTATTTTAAGTGTAAAATTGATAAAGAAGTTAAAAAAATACGAGACTGATTGTGGAATTATAGAAGCGCATTTTATTGAAATAATAAGACAAATTGATTGAATATTTCTTCCAAAATATGGCACCTGTTCGAACTAGAGAAACGATGATTGAGTTAATTAGTCAATATTGAAGCAAATATTCATACACCACGACAATGTTTGAAGCAAAACTTCGCCACACTGCTTATATATAAAGTAATTCATACACAAGTAGTGAGAATGGACTTACAATAAATATTCTCATGATTTTGTAACAATTCATGTAATTGCGATGGGTCTGTACAAACAGGGCATGTGCTTCATGTAATACAACTTTTCTTATCATTTAATTGTATTTTGATAAAGAAGGAATTCCACGAAGACGTTCCATGAAAAAGTTTGTTACCTTCACTTCAACACCTAACTGAACTATGTATGTGCTGAATCTAAGAACGTGCACCTAAGTATTCTTATCGCTCATGAAAAAAAAAAGTGATTTATTGCATTCAAATAAAGAAGAAAGAAGAAAATGTTTGTGTTGTTGGGGAAATTATAATGAATGATGATCGTTGACGATAAAATTGTGATTTCTCTTATCAATGCTTTATTTTTGAATTTCACTAGAAAAAATTATTATTTCTTGGGCTTGTTTGTTTGTTTAATTATTATCAATTTATGACAATGATTTAGAAGTTTTAATTATCTTGATACAAAAAAAAAGTTATTTTTAACTTGCAAGTCAAATCTACTACTAAGTTTACGTAATAAAGCACTTAAAATGTTCATTTTATATGATTACATATTACCAATAAAATAAATTACTAACGTAAGAATGAAAGCCTTAGAAACTGTCCATCAATTATTGATGATAACAAAGTAACTACTGTGATTGATATGCCATATGTATGATATTTAATATTTAAAACTTTTATATATGAGGACACAATGAAAGTCATAATTAAGTCTCCTCCGACTATCGACTATCGACCTATCAAAAAGTGATTATCATTGTTGTGCAATCGAAGCTTAACTTAATAGAGATATATTACTTTATTTTCATACAGTTCAAAAGAAAAGAGCGCCATCAATAAAAAACAATTACTATAAGCAAAAAAAAAATCATAAAAAACTTGTTGTTTCTTTAAAGCACGAGCTAATTTTTATTGATACTCTCGTCTTCTTATGTGTATTTGTGTGAAAGCAATGATTGTATTGCTAATAAAAACAATATCTAAGGGCGTTTCATTGTGAAAACACGTGAAATTGAAATCGAAAAAAAAATCGTTCTTTCATGTTTTGCACCTTATCAGCTATCAGCGCCAACAACAAACGGCACAGGACCATAAAAGTATTTAAATACTTTATAGATATTGAAGTAATTTTTTTTTATATTTCATTCTACGTATTTATCAGAGGTTGAAAAGCAAATCAAATTCCTAACAAAAATTCCATATACAAAATATATGTTCCATTAGCAGCAGCAAATGCATGTGAGAGAGAAAAGAAAAAGAAAGGAGAGATGAATAAAAAGCAAGCAGCAGTTTAGATAAGCAGCAAGAGTGGAAAGAGAGAGAGAGTCAAACAACCACAAACAATAATAATTGAAAGGGAATTAGCCGACAGATGATGAGCGCGCTTTGATTACGAGCTGATGACTCACATAATATGCATAATAATGAATACTTTCACCTTGGAATTTCTCTCTCTTTCTGTGACAGCGTGTGATAGAAGATGCATATTCTTTAGTAATTTGTCTGATTCATACAGAATTTTATATATACTCGTGTGTTTAATTTATGAAAATTATTTCATCAATTAGTCATGTACGGATGAACACGATGCAGGTGAAAAATATTTATATTTAAAATGGAATCCTCTCAATGTTATATCAATTGACATGAATTTACTCTTTCTGCTGTTTACCTTTGTGCGATAAAATTCCTTTTGCAAATTGCTTTGTTTGTTACACCAATAGATAGATAGCTGGCATTGATTGCTATTGTTGTTATTGTTATTGTGAGAAAAAGAGAAAACACACAATTAAAGAGTGTTTTGTATTACGATAAAATTCTGATAAGGGCTCCCCTACACATTCTATTTGCCAACTCATGTGTTTATTTATTTACTTATAAAATTTCTCTCTTTAAATTGACACCCTTTTCTGCTATTTTCTAACATAGAAGTTCTCTTTGATATGAAATCAAGCACTTACATTCATTCATTAAATAAAATTATCTTTATCTCTTTAATTTTATTTTTTTTTTTGTATTTGACAGATAAAAATCAGGTCGATATTTCTCCTTCTCTTCATGTTTTACACCTCAAGTACATACTTATACTTAAACGCATATTTCTTTATTTTTGTATTGTTATTATTGCCTTATGTATTTGAAGCTTTTGTGAAAACCTTGAAAGATATTCTATCGCTAACTAAATTATTAATTAAATTTTTTGCCTTCATTTACTTGATGTTGATTATGACATGTTCTATTTAGAGTGATAAAGATTTATTTTTATATTTTTCGATGTTTTATACACACACATTCTTTTCTTATGAAATTTTTTATCTCTAAAGAAGAAAATAAATTTATTATATTTTAATTGAATTTTTAGAAATGAATATCTGTATGAGGTTGGCTAAATTTCGGCTGAACGAATGCATATCGACTTACGCATTTCGGCCGAATTTTAAAAACGTTTTTTCGGCTAAAATTTACGTACGTTTTTTTCGGCCAAAATACGTAAGTCGCCGATATTAATTTCGACCAAAAATCGGCTTGCCGAAATTCAGCTAACTTCACAAAAGTGAGTTGAATATTTTTTCCAAGGGGTTAAAACTCTTAATAAGCAAAACAAAGTATTAATTGAAAAATGTTTTTTGTATGAAAAATATCAAAAAATTTTTTTTGATATTTTGATAGAGTTCGCACCCCTTGATTTTTTCAGTTTGAAATATTTAAACTAAATTATTTCAAATAAAAAAAATTCAATCATATTTTTAAGTCGAAATTTAATTTTGTTTTGATTCAATTAAGAGATTTGAATTTTATCAAAACGTATCAAAAATATTTCTGTTTTATATCAATTACTTTGTTTTAGGTGTCAAAAGATAAACATAGAGAGAATTTTGAACTGAAAAATTATTTAATTACAAACTGAAATTTAAACTTTTTTCAACATCTTCGTTTGCTACAGTCGTTCAACTTTCAATAAATTTTATTTTCAGTTAAATTTTCATTTAAACATTTCTACCACGAATCACAATTTTAATTTTATAAATTTTTTAAAAATTTCTTTAAAATTCTTCATATATATGAAAATATTATTTTTAAAACAATTTTTCTTTAAAGAGAGAGAATAAATAAAAAGAAAGAGCGTGTTTGTTTGTGTGACATGCATGTTGTGCAACATTTGAGAAAATTGAGAGAGCGCAACATGTTTCTCTCACATGTGACATACACACAAAACCTTTTTAGTTAGTTTCATTTTTCTTCGTATTAAATCGGTTGCATTTTTTTTCTCTCTCTCTCTTTCCTTCTGTCTTATGAATGTATTATGGAGATATAATTATCGCAATTATCTATTGCCTGTGATATTTTATCACATTTTTCATGCACTTATTTTCCATGGCCATAAATTATAGTATTTTTCTCTCACTCTTAAGCGGCGCTCGATAAAAATCATGTAAAAGAGAGTGAACGAGAAGTATTTCAAAAATATGATGCAAAATGTAATATTTTGCTTGTGATAACCGCATGGTCTTGTGATATTATAATACAATCGGCTTTTGATTTCATGTCTGATTTAATTAAATTTTTAAAGATTTAATAATAAATTGAAATTAATTGATTTCAAAAAAAAAAAACAATTAATTAAATTAATAAAGAATTTTTTTGATTGCAATTAACAGTCATTTAAATTGAATGCAAGCAAGAGAGAGAGCAAAAGAGAAGATTTGAAATTATGTGTTGCTTTGGTGTTTAGAATTTTTGTCGCTTGCCGCAAGCGTGAGAAAACTGACAAGCATAACACATATTCACTGACTTTTTATTCTCTGCTTTTTAGTTTGCTTGTAGCTTTCACACTGTTCACTTCGCTTTCGGTCTGGTTAATGAATCGTTTTATTATCAGTTGTGTATCGACTCTTTTTATTATTTTTTTAAAATAATAAAAATAATAAAACTTTTTCTCTCGTTTAATCAAACATTTGAGAGGACATAAGAAGAGAAAAATAAAATAATTGAAAGAATATTGCACACATGTTGTGTGTGTGTGCATGATAAAAAGAAAAAGTGTTATAATTGTGCAAAAAAAAAGTAACAGTGCATTTTCCGCGCTAAGATAATTAGACAAAATTTGTGTCGATAGACAAGAACTGAATTTTTTATATATTTGGAAGAAAGGAAGAATAAGAGGAATAATATTGATTTTTTAAAGACACAAAAATTAGACCTAATAGAAGGCCATAATAAAAAAAGGAGAGCAGCGAATAAAAAAAATTCAATATTGCATCACAAGAAGAGGAAAATAAAAAATTAGCATGTGAAAAAATCATTGTGTGTAAAGAGCGAGGTAAAGCCAATGAAATGTGCCTAGGATTTAGTATATTGCTCTAAAACCACCATCGAATCGAGCAAAAAAATAAAAAGAAGTGTTAGTAACAAATAAAGTTGGAAAGAAAAAAAAATAGTTTTGCACGTAAATTTGTGTTCAATAAAAAGAAAAAAGAGTGTTGTGACTGAAAACAGAGTAAAAAAAAATTACGCCTCATTATTGATTTCGAATTGAGAATTTTTAATATAACGAGAAATTATCGGCTTGGATTGTTGGATAAGAATTCAAATCAAGCGAAAGAAATATTTGAAAAATTAAATAAGAAAAAGAAAGAAGGAAAAAGAGAGAGAAAAATTAAAAGTAAAAAGTAAAAATTTGTCAGTGAATGAGACACGAAAAAGAAGAAAAATTGGTGAAATGAATTGTTAATCAGATAAATTTTATATACATACATATGTGAATTGGAGTTAAAAGAAAGAAAATTTTTTAAAAATTCATGCTGCAACAAGAAAACAAGGGAATATTATTTGTGGCATATCAATTTTTCATAATTAAGAAAACTAATGTCACATTTTTCTTAAAAAGAAAACAAAAGGTACAATGAGGCCAAATACATACGATGTAAGTTCACTTTTTTTTTATAACTAATTAAAATTTATTATTTCTTCTCTCAATCTATGTCAATCGTCATCTTTTATAATTTTTTTTGCGAGCAGTTCTATGAAATAAAGATATAACGCAAGAGGAAAGATCTTGAATTTCTGAAATCTGATTTTCTTTTCTTTCTTTTTTTATTCATTGAGTTTCAAACGAGTAGCAGTAGCAGCAGCAGCAATAAGACGAAGAAGAAACATAATAGAATCTATGGTTTCTCTCTTCTAGCAGCTCCGCTATTATTTTTTTGCCATTTACCTCAAACAAAGGGTTAACGACCAAAAAAAGCAGCATACACACTAGAACACCCCAAAAATTTTCTCTTTTTCTCTCTTTTTATTTATTTCATAAATGTTTTATATTATTCTACTTTTTGTATGTCAAATAAACACGAGAGGAGGAATTTCTTACTCTCTCAGTTAAGGGATTTGTCGACATCATTGTAGACCATGTTTTTAACCCTTCTATTTTTTTTCATTCTTGTTTTAAAGAAAGAAAGAAAATTCTTAAATGCCCCGGCTAATACACGAGTGCAATTTGCATATTTATGTAAATTTGATAGCCCTTCTCGCATTGTCAGCCAAGCACTTTTCCTCTCTATAGAACGTCACACTATTATAATAAAAAGAGCATTTCGTCAACGGGTGAAATGATTAATGGATTGCTCAATTTTTAATGAATTTTCGATATATAAGAAGCAGCAGCAAGAAGGAAAAACACAAAATTATTCAATTTTTCGGCTACCGATGAAAGATATAAGTTTTAATTAAAATTTATATAAAATATTTAATATTTATTTTTATAATTAAAGGGTTGATTTAAAGTGTATTAATAACAAATTGCCAGTTATGATGATGATGATGCCACACATGCAATCACGGGAAATTCTCTCTTGTTCAATACATTTTGCGTGTGCTTCATGTTATTTCTTCGCTTTCTGCCTATTTTGTTCTCTGGGTGGCATAAAATCTAAAAAACACACTCGAATGTGTATAAATTCGTGCATTTAATAGGCGTTTTTTATGTGAGCAAACGAAACACATAAAACGGGTAAAAAAATGTCTGCGGTTAAGTGTTGTATAAGAACAATACTCAAGAGAGTTGACAACTATTATTTTTTTACATATATACAATATTGCCAGGATCCCCCGTTTTTTTGAATCGACGAAAATAAAAAATTCTTTCCCTTCTTCTTCCTTTTGCAAATGCCACAAAATGCGTTTTTTGCTCTTCCTTCATTTCCAATTTTTCATTCAACGAACTCTAAAGTGATTGATTTTTTTTCATCCACCACAATGATATTACCGTCGGTTGATGATGAAGAAAAAATATTTTTTTTTAAAAAAAATTCTTTTTAACCCTCGCTTATTCTCTGGCTTGATGTTTTAATTAATAAAATTTTTGCTCTATTATGCCAATAATTAAATTTTTCTTACACCCTCTTTGCATATATTTTTTTTCATGCATGTATACCGCACATAAAAAGGATTTGCGGATTTTTTTATTAAAAAATATTGCTTCTCTATGGCGTGTTGTTTCAATTAGGTCATTTCATGATGAAATTTGTGTATATTTTTTTTTTTCATTGGCTGGCAAACAAACATAAAGCATAAAATCAATTTAATTTGAAATACCAAAAGCGAAAAGAAAACAACGTTGTGTATGCATTTGATAAGATTATGCAGTGAGAAAATATTGCATGTGAAAAATGAGTGAAGGGAGGCCCGCCACTCTATACCAATGAATGGTTGACAGAGAAAAAAAATAATAATAAAAAATCACCACAACGTGTGCATAATAAATAAGTTTTTTATTGTTATTAAAATTAAATGCTTTCAATATGATGATCACAAACGATACCGACGATATATTTTAATATTCATTTAATAAATAAACACTCGCACAGGTGATGTGCGTGTAAGTGTATGTGTGTGTTTGAATGCATCTCTTGTCCTCCTCCTTTGCATATTTGCAATTTTAATGTATGCATATACAGTCTTATTTATTAGTAACCTCAAACATTTATTGTTATTCAATGTTTTGACATCGAAATGATATCGTATAGAAATTTATGAAGCAAAATATGGAAAAGAGGGGAATATAGTGATGATACATTGCGGTTTTTCTCTATCTCTCACAATGCAAGCGTGAATGTCGATGGATTTTTATAATACTAAAATTATATAGGTAGTCGTTGATCATAAATTCATCTTTTTTTTTTATATACACAAAAGCGCTTTTTTATTATTATTTTTACTTACTTACTTCTAAACGACAATAGCAGTAAGTGTGCGAATATTATTATGAATTTGCTTTATCAGCAATGCCTTTGAAGTGAAAAATTTAATGCATGTTAAATGCTTTTTTGTTATTATTTCTTTTCTTTCTCTTTCTTTTTTTGCTCGTTACTTTTTAATTGCTCTGTCAAAATAAGTGTGGAAATGTTTTTATACATACATATTTCCGTATATGTTCTTACATTTTTCACTTTAACTGCGACAATTCTTTCTCTCTCTATAAATTTCAAAGAAAAATTAGTTGTTACGAAATGTTTAATAATAAAAAAAAAGCTTTATTTAGCAATCAACTTGCTTTACTAGATCTTTTCTTATAATTTTGCATCCTACTGGCTTAGTTTATTTCATCATTTTGCTCTCATTTCACATCATCACGTTTCTATCTAATTTGTCCTTGTGTTATTCATGAATTTGATAAATGTTCTGATGAATTTTTCATCATGCGACATTGCTATCTAATAAAAATACCATAAATTCCATTGTGATTTTCCACACACGCAATATTTCATTTCCAAATCGTTTGACGTTTTATCTTTGGCTTTTAATTTACAGTATAATTAAATCCGTCACCAAAGAACTCTTTTTAATAACCTACAAAGCGCCATAAAAGAGATTTAACATTTTTTTATGAACCTCATATGATTTTGTTTCGCCTCGTATCTTCAAAATAAATAAGAATCACATGAAGCTACCATGCTTTTAAAACGAAACTCGTGCTATAAAAAAATTTTTTCTGAACTTTTTTTGATAAGAAAACCCAAAATAATAATAACAACGACTGCGAGCGCATTCTTCACTTGATCCAGGTTAATCCGTGCATGATTATTACTTTTATTTTGAAAGACTATTGTGCGTTTGATATGAGCATGGGAAATTTCCCAATACTTTTCAATATTTATTATATCTTTCTTTACTTATGTATTACCTTTGTATGTATTGCATTGTCTACAAATCATGCTTATCTTTTTCCCTTTTCAACTTTATAGGTCAAGAAATGCCGAAAAAAGGAAAGAGAAGACAAGCTTTAAAAATTTAATTCTCTCGTATTATGAATGTCATTAAGTGAACTTAAAGACTGTATACTTGTACACTTTAATCAATATCACATGATAGTGAGTCGAAAAAGACTTAAAGTTGATAGGAAACAAATTAAAAAGATCAAAAGTTTTTATTCCGTAAACCAGAAGTTGAATTAATGCAAGATAGAGACTATCTTTTTCTTATATAAGAAATAAACATAACGAAGACGACGACAAAACACTCTCTCAACGATGTTTATTTGCAATTTCTCATCGAATAATATTAAAAAGAAAAGAACATTCAACACCGCGCGTATAAAACAGAGTTCATTACATTCAAAGCTTCGGGATAAAAAGTCAATTTAATGTAAATATTTATAATAATAAAAAAAATTTTTTTACCACTGCTGGAATGGATGGAATTTGGTTTGGAGGGATTTTTTTTTCATTAATGCAATTCAATATAACAATAACAAACTGCGAGTTTTGAGTAACAGCAGCAATGCGGCAATTATTGTTATTGAGTAGCAACATTTTAACTCAATTTAATTTGTTTATATTACTCATGTATATGTAAGCAGAGTGTAGTTTGCGAATAAGAAGAAATGAAATTGAATAAATAACACCAGAGTGTGAGAGTGAGACTTTTTCTCGCTCTTTCTCTCTCTTATCTTACGACTTCATTTTTCAAAATTAATTTAAAATCTTAATTTACACTGTTTCTGTTTTGTTTTCATGGTGCACGAATATGCAAAAAGGAGAGAAAAGTTCTCAATAAATTGCTCGCCCTCAAGCGAGCAGCAGTAGTGTTTGGTTTCATGTGGAAGCATGATTAAAGGGAGAAGAAAGAAGAAACCAAAAAATAAAGAAGTTGGAAAGTTTAATAAAGAGAAAAAAAATGTTAAGAAAATTACATTTTAACTCATAAATCACGTAACCCAAGATGTTCGATTCGATTACGCGCTGATAAAATATTATAAGGATTGAAATTCATGTAAAGGATATTTATTGGTCTTTAGAGAGAGATATTATCGATAAAGTTTGGCTGAAGATCAGAATACATAGCGTAAAAGAAATTTAAGGATTAATTTTCTAAATTAAAAGTTACATTCGCTTCCACTGAATTGACCTGGAAAGGAACTTTGTGTGTGGTATTTTCTCTCTTGCTTTATCATCAAATTCTCTAGACCACATGCATGTATAAAAATAAAGTTTTCAATATGTATGACTGCACGTGCCTATAGTTTCCTTTTATTAACCTACATAGTAGAGTATATGAAAAGGAAAATCCTTCTCAATATTTTCCAATCAATTGATTTTATCCTCGTTTATTGAATTTATTAGAGCATTAAAGCTTATTTGCTTGGCAACATCAAGGATGAATTTCTTCTCATGAAATTTTAATTTAAGCTCGCATTCAAAATTGGATTAAAGTTTGCGATCTGAAATAACAATTTTATGCAAATATCTCATCAAATCCCACTCAATATAAATTTAATTCCACTGAATTTTTCATATCATTTGACCTTAATTTTAATTCATGAATGGTACTCAATAGATTCAATATTAAATGTGACTGAAAATTATACAGAAATCTCCCACTATCAAGCACAATAGGCCTCTTGAAACATTTTATTGTATTTACTAGACCACATCTATCAAAAAGCATTCATATGTATCGCAGCATATTCATCTAGTGATATAATAAAAGTTTTTCATTTAAGCTTCTAATTTACGTCAATTCGGGCGTCAATGATTAGACTTTTCGCTCGTTTATTGTAAATTCTTTTTTATTTTCTTGTTTTTCTCATACAAAAATATTTTATCTTTATCAATTAAACAAAGAGATTGTGAAACGTAAATTTTTTTAATTGATTAAAAGCGGCAATCATTCAAGGTTCATGGAATTGAAAAGGTAAATAAAGTACTTTAATAAATAATGAGAATTAACGCACGTGCTAGTCGCATTTATATATATATTTTTGTGATAGACAGACCGGCATTTTTTTTTCTTTCAAAAAAGAAATTTCATTTCTCACACTCTCGCGGAAATTTTCTGACAAATAAAAGTGATTTTTTTTTTCTTCTCTTTAATTGTTTTGTGAGCAATTATGAAAATTTATTTGTTGATTTCGATAGAAAAGTATCTCTTCGAATAGTAGCAAACAACTGGCTTAGTATTAATTAACAGTGGAGTAGATTAAGCGCAGATTAAAATCTGATCATACAGGATTATTGGCCGACATCACAGTAACAGGTTCTTACTTACGTTCGACGCAAATATGATAATTCAATGAGCAATAACAATAAATTTTTTGACAAATTTTTAGCGATTAAGAGATGCTTATCTGATCAGTGTTTATTGTTTGTTCAGTTTTTACTGCTTCACAAATAGCAGAATGAAATTCAGTTCAGTTTTTTCTGCTTGTTCATTACGTCAACACTTTTAATTTATTTTTAAGGAATGATCTCTTACTTTCACTCTATTCTCATCTCATTTCATCTTATATCTTTTGTGACAAATAATAAAGTAATTTTTTTTTGCTTCTTCCTCTTCTTCATTCACTCAGTTTGCGGTTTGTTTCTGTATGTGCCATACAGTATTGTAAAAATAACTTTCATTTGAAATACTCATGTGAATTCAAAAGCCAAATAGACACAATCTGTCTATTTATTTATTTATCTTACTAAGCTATAGCTGAGCAGCCATATCAATGTATTTGTGGTGAGCTAGAAAATCAGCCGTTCATCACTACTCAAATGTCGATTATCAAATTCATTCAATATTCACAAATCTTATCTTAATGAGCATCAAAAATTAATCTTAATAAAATTGAGAAACAAACATCGCTTTGATAACTTCTTCTTTTTTAACTATTTCCTTTGCTGTTTTTTAAAACTATTGCAGAATAAGGCAACTTTTAAAAAAAATTTCGTGTGTTGAATTTCTATGTCAAAATTATTTTTGCTTCTAATTTTTTGACACAATTTTAACGTCTTCTGCTGAATACTAAAGCACAAAAAAATATTTTTTAAAAATTTCTATACCTTGATATTTTGCTCATTTGACGATTTACACGCATTTCATTTTAGATTTAAAAGGAGTGAATGAATTACTGAGAGTGAGAGAGAGAAATCGAGTTTTTTTACTGAACTGGATATTTGTGGAATATTTTGAAGTATGGAAAAAAGATAAGATTTGGTTTGGACTTTTATCAATTATTTAGGTTGCGAAAATGGATCAGAAGAATTTTATTTTTGTTTATTCGACTAAAATCGAACAAAACTGCAATTATGGTCACTTAAAAAATTGAGTTTATGGCGTAATCCTAATCTTTGAATTGTTTTTTTATTACAATTGTAATTCTTTTAATCTGATTCATAATTATAAAAAGAATTTTCAACTCATCAAGAAAAGTATTAAATAATGGTAATAAATTTAATCATTTACATTTTCTTATCAAATTATACAATTTCCTTTGTATATACAATAAGCTTCTTGTAGTTAATTATAAATATTATCTTAATTTTCTCAGAAATGATGAAATATATTTGCATTTGTATATGCATCGATATTTCAGATGCACTTCAGAGTGACAGGCGTAATATAATTTGTACGATGTATGATCATAAAAAAGTAGAATGTGATCTATTGAATGCTGTTTATGAGGTTGTTTTGCGGTCTTTTGAGGGCTTCCCGCGTGCTTCATTCGCAAACAGTCACCTCAATTTGTACTATACTGTTTTTGCTGCTGTTGCTGCTGCTGCAATAATATTAATTAGATACAATATTTCCCTACGAGAGATGGAATGTATGTAATTACCACTACACAACCTTTTACACACTATATTTTTGTTGTACTGCTGTCAAATCCAGTTTTCTTTAATAATAAATTTTATTTCTCCTTTTTATATTACTCAACTGTATATATATTTATTCATAAAGGTTACATAGTGTATCGTTTAAGCCACATCGCGAGCTGTCATCGGATATGGCTCTCGCAAGAGCGCACAAGATAGGCTTTGCTTGTAATTAAGCGCTTAATATAGATGTAAACGTTTTGCATTTACATGGAAATTTACAATTTCTCATCTGATATGGTGCAAAAAAAAAAAACAGATCGAAATGGAGGGTCGAACGACTCTCTTTCTCTCTCTTACTCACTTTCATTAAATTTTGCCGTCTTAAGCTCTTCTTGTCAAGATTACAAGATCGGAAACATTAAAAATATAGGCTATTTAAGTTGAAGAGAGAGACATGGTGGGACTTGATTGCCGTTAAGAGATTTATCGATGCTATTTCGCTGGTTGTCTCATGAAATATACATAAATCTTATCAAGTTTACGCTTCCATATGCCGCAGAAGACTAAAAGGATTTTTTATTTTTGCTTCTTATTCTCACATATGCACACATAGTTCATGATAAAAAACGAATTAATGTGATATTAATGTAGATCTTTAGTGGTAAAAAATGGTGTTCAATCAAAATATCTCAGCACTTTGGGCTTTAGTTTCTCATATAAATGTGTTTGAAGGTTGGCGAAATAAATAAATATTTATCACTCACAAAACGACAAGACACACTCAATGAAGGCTTATTTAAATATTGCTCGTTGTTCCTCTTCTCTAATATCACACAGATGTGAGAGAAATGAAAGAATGTTTTTTGGTGGCAGTCATTTTATCCTGTTATTTATTACAATTTTTTTGTATTCACTATCAGCTTCTCATTCAGAAGTTATCATTAAAATTAATGATTTAATTAAGTTTTTGTTAAAAGTCAATTTTTTTTAAAACATCTCTTTCCTTCTTTTTCTCTTTTCATAGGATACCAAAGCTTACTGTCTATGCAAAGTACTTGTACTACCTGATGGTAAGTAAATTAATGGAAAATAAAACTTATTGAAGTGTAAAAAATGTTTACAAATTGGCTCTCAATGTACATACAAAGTGAAGGCAGCGCACGCGGATAATCCAATAAAAGCAAATGTGTTGATATGTGAAATTGCTGGCATTAAAGCACTAAGGAGGAGTAAGGAACTGGAATTATATCGACAACGATATGTGCATATAAAAATCGAGTTATTTCTTTATCTGTCTCTACTCTTTAGCCACAAATTTTCAATGCACTTTCATCTTGCTAAGTTATAACTTGCATTTTGTCTGACTGCAGTAGGAAGATGTTGTGTTGCTTTAAACTTACTCCTCTGTTCGCTCTTCATCCAATGCTAATTAATTTGATAATTAATGATCATTAAAGAGAAGAAAAAGATTAAAGAAATAAATTTTTATTCTTGTATATACTTTTAATCGCATTAATTGATGTTGAATATTCACGCAAAAGCATGCATTAGATCGCCATTAAAATCGGATTTCTTTCGATTTACGACATTTCTTCTCTCTTTCATAATGTCGCGAATAGCAAATTTTTTTTTTATTATCTTTTTTCCGACCAACCAAAAAAATTCAAAATCATGCAATGTGACCAATGAATTTTTTTGACAAAAATAAAAAATGCGAAAATTATGCACGAGTAGCTTGTTTTTTTTATTGATGGAAATATTTTTTGATTTTGCATAACATTGGTTGGTCAAGAGAGAGAGAGTTCGCTATGTGTGTTAAGCTTCATTTTAAATCGATTTGCCAGAAGCACACGCTCGAATGTTTTTTTTTTGTGGTTCAATAAATTTCTATTAAAAGCCAATTATCACTTCATTTCATGACATTGTCGTGGGCAAATTTATCTCTTTCTCTCGATCTATACTAGGAATGGAATTTTTGGTGCTTGCCGTTTTCATTGTCAAAACAACATGTCGTATGACAAATTTCATTGCACCCTCGAAAAATCTGTATTAAAATGAAATTGAGTCAAACTGGTTATCAAAAAAACATTCAACATGAGAAGCTACAAGGAAATGCATGTTACTCAAACTTCTTTCTTTTATTTTTTTTTCGATTATCACGACGACTTTGTAGGAAGGAATAAGAAGAAATAATATTTATGTGAAGGTAAAGAAGACATTGAGCCACTGAAATGTTGTCTCACTAAAGATAAATGAGACGCATTTCGGCATATGAAGGAAAAAAAATTATTTATTTTCTCAAGGCAGGATTGAGTTTTTTTTTTCATTTTTGATAGCAAGAATTATATTGACAATTTTACATGTGCCTGAACTCCCATCGAATGTTACATTTTGAATGTTAAGCAAGCAACAAGAAAGACGAGCGTTTTTTCAATGAAAGAGTAACAAAAATTAATGTAAAGAAGATGTCAAACAAGTTCTTTCGTTTCACTTTTCAACTTGAGAGAGTGCTTAAGAGAGCTTAAAAAATCTTATTTCTTATTTTCATCCATAAAGAGGACGACATAGAATGACGATATGAATGAAAATTAAAAAAAACTATATCGAATATGTCCTGTCGATGGGGCGCCAATATAAAACATTTTTTTTAAAGTCTAATCTTTTTTATGAGCTCGCTCTATTGACGATAATCCCACGTGATGATCTAAACACACACATAAATTGTTTTTTTTTTGCGCTCGCCTCATTTAAAATGAAATATGTAGAGTCGTGTTAATTAGTGTGTGTTATTCGAACTGCTCTTTTGCCACGCCACCGTTGCCAAAGTGGCACCAAATTTGTTTGCCTCCCATTAATTTTGCTTCTTTCTTTCTATCACTTGACTCTCGATTATTTTTTTTTTTTTTTTCAAAATTAAGAGTTAAGTCGCATATCTAATTAGTCTCACGACTTTTTCTGCATAAATAAATAAGGCACATAATTAAAAGAATTCATTATCATAATCAATGGGTTTATAATACACGCTCACTCACCCCATTTCAAGTGTTCATTCATAAATTCACATCTTCTTTAGCTCTAAATTTCTGTGTGCTGCTGCTGCTTCTGCTGTTGCTTTTTTTTTGCTGTCACGAAATACAAACAGCAAAACACTTTTTGGAGATGTTTTCATCTCGTGGTAACAAAATATCTATATGAATTTTTCTTCTCGAAAAATACATGAGAGAGCGCGAGAGATAATGACTTTGAGAATGAAGAAAAACGGCAAAGATCTTTTTTTTTTGTCGGCACTTTTTTTTCTTCTGTTTATTCACTCATTAATAATGCGATGTTATTTAAAAAAGAGCGAAGATTCACTGAAAAAAACTTCATTCGAGTCACAACTGGAGGACAGCTTATAATAATAAAAATGTCCATGATCAAATATTTGGATCATTATTGTTGCTTCTGTCGTGTGTGTTTGTGCATTCATTAATGAATTCACAACAGTTATGATAATGTAAATATTGAGTGAGAAGAGACAAAAGGACGATTGATGTGCAACCGACCGAATATTTGACAGCAGCAGCAGCCATTGCTTTTTAATGTGTCTAATTTGAATCTTTAATGAAATTTTGTAGCTTGTTATTTGTTAATTGAATGCGATTTTTATACATCGAAAAGCTATTTGATGTCAATGCAATAAATTGTCATCTTTGAGCTTAAGCCTCCACTTAATGTTTATTAGCAATGTGTTATTTTGATTCTTGAGTTTCACTCACATAAATTTGAACTCAATTCAAAATGTGAAATTTATGTATATGATAGAGCCAATAAAATGCATTTTAATAATTGGGAATTTATTCATAAGAAGATGCTTATGGGATTTTAATATGATTTTATCTTTTACAGGTTCTGATTGTAGAAATAACATGCTTTTCTCAAGATGTGCAGCTTCTATCAGCATGCTCCGACAAATTTCTAGGCATACATTTGCCAGATCGCATATTTGCAAATCAAAATACCGAAAACCCACGTAAGTTTTTTAAAATAAAACATTTTGTATTGTTATTTGTCGATTCATAAATCATAAATCATCCCTCTCTTCGTCTATCTCATGTTGAGTTCTTTTTACTTTGGTAATACATAAATTATGATGTCGTGCTTAATACCATGACATTGATACGACAAATTCAATAGAATTCATTTCTTTTGGGCGCCTCGCACGATAATAGAATGATGTCAGATGATTGATGTTTCATTTCACTTCCGACTATTTTATTAATTGACTCAGAAATTACATTAATTATGTTCTACTATGTTCATGGAAGAGAAATTAAATTTTTTTTTGCTGCTTTATGTAATTAGACAATAAATTGTATGAGAAGAAATGAAATTAATGAGCAAGTAATTGAGTGTGTAGGAAAAGCAGAAAGGAAAATTTTTATTGTAATATAATAAGAAAATAAAACAAAAATTTATGTCATGCGAAACTTAAGAGACGAAGAAAATTGAAATGTAGATGTTAAATTCTCTCTTTGTTGCCATTTACAATGAGAAAAATTTCATGAATGAGAAATAGCGTGCAAACAATTCATGAAATATCCTCGCCTTCCCTCTCTCTTTCTGTGATCTGTTGGTGGTTCTGTAGTTTTATGTTTCTCCAAAAATGTTTCAATTCCAATTTGCAATCTTAAACAAACTTCCAACAAAGCATTTCAAGACAATTTGCCGAACGCCTTCATTTCATTTCTTTTTCTTTTTTTCTGCTTGCAAAAACCAATTAATTCTGTGCTGCTCTTTTTCTTCTTTCACTCACTCTTTTCTCTTCATGCCATTCGAATCGCCTCACATTATTAGTTTTCGAAGAAAGTTAATATGCAGAAAATTATCAATCACAAAAGAAACCGAAAAGAAATACATAATTTACGAATATGAAAGGAAAACATGCGAATGATAAAGTCGTTTAGTTTCATTTTGTGCAGTCAATGTTTTGTGAATGATGATGATGATGAACCCAAAGTTTACCTTCAATCAATTTTTGTGTTTTTTGCTCTATTAAATTATGACAAGGAAATAATGTTCCAATTATCCAATTAAAAAGGGTTCAAGACCATTACTCAAACGACGTCTCACAATGAAACCCGTTAGAATTTCGAATATACACGTTTATCGCGCTATGTACTATGTCTATCGTGCAAAAAGTGAATCATGTTTTGAGTTCATGAGAGAGTAAAATGTAAATAAATATAATTATCGCAAAATAAATAATGAATATTGCTCAAGTCATTGACTACTAGTTTTTTTTCTTTTTTTTTTCGTTGTTGCCGTCTCTGGACAAGATGGATAATTGTGTCTAGTTTTGATCGGTGCGTGTGTGTGTTAACATTCTTGCTCGCGCGTTGCTCACGTATGTACATACCTCCTTCTTGTGTTCAAATGAAGTTTCAGAAAAAAAACCTGTCGATCGATATTATCGAACGGTTATTTACAAAAGAGAAGAAAGATTGTTATCATGAAGTAAAAAAACATGTGCTTTCGATATTCTCCTTTGAAATGCATGAACATGATGAGAGGGATTCGAATATGGACATGAATTTGGTTGTTTGACCCAAAAGATCAAAAAGAAACGGGAGATACGCACACAGAAAAATTTACAGAAATTGTCAAATATATATTTATTAGATAAACAGATAAAATGTTACATCTTGTAAGAAGAAATATTTTTTTTCGAAATGAAAAAGAAAAGAGAAAGAAATTATTTATTTGTTTTGTTGAAAAAAAAATGCACAGCAGGTAGAGCTTTTGTGTGTGTGTGAGTGAGTGGAAATGATATATAGTGGAGAAAGACTTTCTTTAGAATAAATTTTTTAGCAAATAAATTTTGTTTATTGATTTTTCGTGACCCTCAAAATAGAGAAAGAGAGAGGAAATTTGGAGGGAAAAATTTTAATAATGGAATTTTTTTACAATCGTTAAACAACAAGAAGGGTTGTGATGCCACAAAATGGGCAATCAATAATAGTCACAAAAAAAGCATACACATTATAAAATGAATGACTGCAGATAGAGTGAATCAATTATACTAATTGCCACATCAAATTCAACAATGACATCAACAATATAAATAACAATAGGACCTTTTTTCCTCTAAAGAATGGAACAAAATCAATAAATACGGGTCTTAGTGGCTAAAGAATGAAAAATTAAATAACAAAAATCCGATTCTAACGAAGAAATAATAATAATAATTTATAAATTTTTCATAGAAGCACACACACAAAAACTTGATGATTGAAGTTAAAGCCTTCAACTTATTCCCTTTGGACTCGATCTTTTCTCAATTTTTTTTTTTGCTTTTTTTATTAATGTTGAAGGAAGAAGAGAGAAAAAGGTTACGAAAACAAAACAATATAAATGTGAGTGAGTAAAAGATATGTGTTGAAATTTCTACGAATTCAAGGGAGGTATTTTGGTACTCTCACTGTGTGTGCATCTCTTAAAAATCTGTTCTTTGTTTAAGAAATCACACTTTCTTCATATGTGTCTTACCTAATATTAAAATAACGCATTTTATTTTTTTCGATAAATTTTTGAGTTAAAAACGCATCTTGTTGAAGAAATTGGAGACAAAATGAAAAATGTTAGAAGAAAAATGCTAAAAACTGCATCGGTTCAACAAAACAATACATAAAAGAAGAAAAAGAAGAAGTGAAGAAGGCAATTGAAGAATGCTTAGTTTGTTTTAGATTTTTTAAATTATTAATATTTATTTTTTTTTTTCAAGCCGCTTTTTACCGGCACTTTTGCTTACATAAGAATCACACACATGAGAAAAAAAAGAGTGAGATCTCCGTCGTAAAAGGGGAAAAAAATTATCATTGGAATTTGTAAATTAGTAAAAATATTCTCATGCCGCCATCAGCGCAAACATTTGAAATGATGACATTTTTGTAGCGAAATCTTTATTGGTTGTTTCTATCTTGTCAATCTGATATTTTTGATGATTATTTAACTGTCGCCTATCATTAGCAATCAACATCATTCGAAGTATATTCAAATGTTTTCATCTGCTATCGATGAAATGAATGAAAATAGCGTGGCTCATAAAATGTAGTATGTGTCTGATCATTTTACAACTTGTCCATTATGAATGAATACTAATTGTCGCGACTAATTTGTTGTCAAATAAAATTTCTTGTCAAATA
Source organism: Polypedilum pembai (assembly GCA_014622435.1). Classification (NCBI taxonomy): domain Eukaryota; kingdom Metazoa; phylum Arthropoda; class Insecta; order Diptera; family Chironomidae; genus Polypedilum; species Polypedilum pembai. The sequence goes on from JACWBX010003684.1 coordinate 222,179, forward strand.
AATGAGAATTTTATGCTAATTTTGTGCTCTACTTCACAGAAAACTTTACCATACAATCGCACCACTATCCCAGCACTTCGCCGAATATGGCTCCGGACATTCGAATAACATTCTACCTAAGAGAGAGTGGAAAATACATTTGCTTCACTCAACGGTGGCTACCAAAATTAATGGTAAAATATTTTGACCCTCATCTTATGACCAATTAATCTAAAATAAAATTTTTATTTTGAATAGCAAAAGAACTTAAAAAACGAGCGCATGTGTCAATTTCGCGAACACATGGATCACGGTTATTTCACATTCAGTTCCGTAGAAGATCCGAACAAATATCTCGCCTTCATGAGAAATGGAAGACCAGTGAATTACGAGAAGGAACGTGGCAAGAACGATGAGAAATGTCGTCGAATTTTTAAGCGAATCACCGAAGAAAGTTCAAATAATAATGAGATAATTAATTCAGTTGCGGATACATCCGTTGCACCTCCCGCGATGTCAACGACGACAAGTCGCAAGTCAAGCAGTCGAATGCATCAAAAAACTCATAGTAAAAGAATCGATATGTCTAAGCCACGCAGTACTTCACGTGCGAAAGCACATCCTGTACGACATCATCATAACGAATTACCCCTCCGTCATCCTCATCACAATCACAACCAGCACACTAACACTATTAATAATAATAATAATAATAATAATAATCTTAATTCTTATTCTAATACTAATGGTAATAATGTTAATTTTAATAATATTAATAATGAAGATGATAGTAATAGTTTGAGCACTAAACAGCAGCAGCAACAATTAGGTAGTGAGAACCCTAATATTATTTATAATGATCCTTCTAATGATAAAAATGTAAATAGTAATAATATAAGTGATAATTATAATGACAAAGTGACAACACACCATCACATAAGACACCATCGTCATAGAAAGCCTCAACAGCAGCAACAACAACAAAATCTCTCACGGCCTTCTTCAAATGCACAACAAGAACAAAATATAACAACAAATGTCGTTGAGAAGCAAGAAGAAATGAATAGCAATAGCAATAATTGCTCATCCGATGACTCTGACGCCGATAAGCATCTTAAAGGTAAAAAGAACGTTAGAGGTAGAAATAATGCACATGCCAATGAAAAACAGCAAAATAGCAGTAAATGCAATAATCGAAAGACTAAAAAGAACAATGAGAATGTGAGGCACTCTCGAAAGTCAAGTCAGAAACAAACTTCTTCTCACAAAACAAACCCCTGAAAAAACAAAACTGATAAAGATCTAGATTTTGGTGTAGTTACGTATTAAAAAAGTATATAATATGAATAACATTTTACAGCCTTTAAGGACATAACTATATCGTAAATTATCTTGTTTTCTTGTGACCTCCTGCAATGAAAGAAGAACAATAAGAGAATTTTCTCTCGTCAGTCAGTCATTCGAGACGAGAGTGAGAGAGATTTTTTTGATTTTGACGCCTCTTGTCATGCGACAGGGTCATATAATAGTAATAAGAACATAATAGAACTCTCTTCAAAGTACAAGGAGGATAAGAAAAGAAGATTAATAATGAAAAAAAAGCTAAAAACAAGAAAATAAAAAAAGAATGCCATATTATGCAATTTTCTTCTTTCGTTTGTTTTTCTCATGAGAACTAAAATGATCGGTGATGAAGGTATAATAAAATTTATTGCACTCTTTCTTCAAACTTGGGTCATTTTCTTTTTATGAAAACTATAAAAAAAGCTATGTAAATTTTTAGGCTTCAAATGAAATTTTTGTTTTTAGTCCTTCAAACTTTTTTGTGAAAAACAAATTTTACTACCGATCATTTTATTTCTCTGTTAGAATAAGAAAGAAAACAAAAGATTTACATTATAATAGCATAAATAAAAAAAGAAATTCTCAGTGGTTTTGCTCTCAATAAATATATAACTGAAAATGATTAAATTACATAATAAATAATGTAGGAATTAAAAAAAAAAAGTTTTTTCGGAATAGTTTCAGTGTAAATTAGATAATTATGACAGTATTTTTCAATTAAATTAATTCTCTGTATGTTTCTCTCAGAGTCCGAAATTGTTTGACATTTTAGTTGCAAATAACTCAATTTAACTTAATTTTAGTCAATTAAATATTTCAATCAAAAATCAACTAAAATTAAGTCAAATATACAGAGAAAAAAAAGTTTTTAACTGGCATAAAGCTTGTGCCAATAAAGCATAGTTATAAGATCTAAAAACCAAACTTTATTAGAATCATAAAACATTTATTAAAAAACATTTATAAGAATTATAAAAGTTTTATGATTCTAATAAAATTTGCTTTTTAGGACTTATAACTATGCTTTATTGGCACAAACTTTATGCCAGTAAAAAACTTTTTTCTCACTATAGTGTTTAATTTTTATTCAACTAAAGGTTGGTTGATTTTTGAAAAACTTAATAGATTAAAATTAAGTTAAAGTTAGTTGCGCTTATCAATTTTTACTTGAAATTTCCAACTAAATTTCAACTAACGCAAATAACTTCAATTAAATTTTTATTGATCAACCAAAAATCAACCAACCTTTAGTTGACTAAAAATTAAACACTATTTGACTTAATTTTAGTTGATTTTTGATCAGTGTTGTTACACAGGCAGCCTGTGATTGCCTGTGATAATATTTACAAAAAATTCCGCTATGGAAATTGTAGATGGCGCTTCAAACATTTTGAAGGCGCCATCTACAATTTCCATAGCGGAATTTTTTGTAAATATTATCACAGGCAATCACAGGCTGCCGGTGTTACAACACTGTTTTTGATTGAAATATTTAATCGAATAAAATTTAGTTGCAATTTTAGTTAATCGCAAACAATTTTAAGACTCTGGTTTCTCTTCTTTATAAAAACAAAAACTCATTAAAACTCAATAATAATTGTCACACACATTTACAACTCTCTGAATTCTGTCTCAGTAACAATTACAATTCAATTCATATATAAAATATATTTACTTAATAATATCCTCAATAGATATATAAATATATTTACAATAAAAGAAAACACTGCTTTCCGCCTTAATTGCCATAAATTAATGCTCTTTTGAAAGCGCGATGATGTTATTTAAATATTACTATTTAATATTTGTAGGAAAGCAGTCAGCAAGAAGAAAAGAAAGAAAGATGATGAAATAAAAACTGAATATTAATTAGACATTTTAGTATTTTATGTTTTGTATGTGTACAAAGAAAAAAGAGAAAAATATGAAAAATTTATATATATACATATATTTAAAAAAAGAAAACAACAAGCTTAAGTATTCTTCTCCAAAGTCAATGTAGAAAAAAAAGGAAAAAAAAATATACACATGAGAAAATGAAAATCATGCAAAAAAGCTTATAATATGTTTAGTGCCAAAATTAGTCATGTAGAGAAAAGAGAGATTTGCTCGTCGCGATTAAAATATAATAAAATAAAAATTCAAAACATTTTTATTATCATCTTTTATATTTTATTTGAAATTTGAGAATGAAATGACTTATTTTTGCCTGATAGATACAGATACCAGTTGATACTCAACAAAACTTATTGTTGTCACGCAAAAAAGAAAAAAAGAAATAGAATAATAAAATGTTTACCCAATAGCAAACAAAACAGTCCTTTTGTCTCTTTTTATCTAGAATCATATAGTTGAATTGATGGGAGTGATTTCATTTTAAAAGCCATAAATCAAGTAACTAGTTTTATTTTTTAATTCTCTGATCTGAAAAATGTCAACAGTTAAAAACAACAACTTAAGAATTTTCTTCTTTTTCTATTCCACATATATATAAAACATAATATGCAAATAACTAAATGTGTAAACACACACACACACCATCTTTTTTGAGCTTCACAATTTCAATTACTTCTTCTTAAACATCAACACAAAAAAAAGTGAAGAAACAAGAAAAACTTTATATTTTTTCAGAGAGCAAATAATCTTAATGAAAGAAAAAATAAAAACATAACATAAAGCAATAATGAAATAAGTTACTCATTATTTATATTATTTGTTTAAGCGAAAGTGTAAATATAAAAGCAATTAAGATGGAATATTTTGAAAAATAAAATATTATTAAATGACAATTCATTCTCTCTCTATTTGTATATGTTTACGCCCATTCATTTCCAGCTTCATTCATAAATTTGGATTAAGTGCAAGCCACTTTACAGATAAGCGTGATTCCTTCTTTCTTTCAAAAATGATAAGTCATCCATTTACCTCACATCGTGCATTGCTAATTTCCTCAAAAATTTCATTTCATTACCCGAGATAAAAAATTTCGATTAAGGCTTAAAAATTAAGTTTATTCAATTGAATGAAGAATGAAATCATTGAAGAAGCATTTTTGCTGAGAAATCAATGCTATTTCTGTGCACCTACGTGGTGGTCTATCCCGGAATTTTGTATGGAATGTTAATTGATGATAAGTGGACAAGAATTTATATCAAATTAGCAACTGCTTATCTCATATCGCAATGATTACTTTATTCCTCTACTCTAATCTCTTCATAATCCATCGTTTCTTTCCTCTCTCACTTGAACACAATTAGACATTGAGGCAGGGATATGAAGTTGTGTGTGAAGAAAGGTAAAGACACTCGAATTAATCATAATTTCATGAAAAACAGGTTATTATTTCTGATATTCCATACTTGTGAATTTTGAAATTATTTCTTTCAAAATTATCTATTTTTGCAATTAAATATTTTATTGTTTAAGAAACTTTTACAAAAATCTTCAACTGTCTTGTTTGTAAATTTTGCAAAAATGAAAATTTAAAACAAAATCATGAAAAACTTTTAATATTCAGTTTAAAACTGAAAGAAAAAGTAGGATTCAGCTTAAAATTAGCAAATATAAATAAAACACAATGAAAGCTTTGTTTTATTTTTGAATTTTTTAAGGGAATTTAAATTTTCTTAGGAATCGAAAGAATTCCATATTAATTGAAAAATTAGTAAAAGAAACAAAATAAGAAGAATTGCTGAAAAATCAAAGTATCCTTGCCTTGTTATGAAATAAGTTTTATATTTTCAATCGGTTGATGGAATGCGTGAAATATTTCTCAATATTTGCTTTCTAATTAAAACAAATTTATCAACGAATGAGACGACAGGTGAATGAGTAGTAGGTTGTCAATATCAGTAAATACATTCCATTACGATTATCAGACATAAATATTTTTAATAATAGCCTGTCGACATCACCGATATCGTCACAATTATTGTGATTTGCAATGAATAGCTTCACTTATTAAAGCAGGTCAGTGAAGCAATAAATTGATTATTGTGCGATACTCTTCATTCCATTCCAGGAGAATATAATTTATTCATTTTATTTGTGTTGATGATCATAAAAAAGTTCACCGAACGATTTACAAGATCACAGCTAGATACCAAACATTTCTCATTTCTCGGGATGCTTATTTGTCGCGCACAATAATTTCGTTCAAATAATTGCGGAATTTTTAGCTTTCTGATAAAATTTTTTTAAAGAGGTATGGCAATAAAATTGCGTTTAATAATAATGCTCAAATGCCCGCTGGGATTTTATGTGACTCAACTATATGTAAATATTGCCTTTCAGATAATCAGGAGAGAAAAAGATAGAGTGAGTGAGCAATTGGAGCTTGCCTTGCCTGCATGTGAAGTATAAACACATTTAATTGAGTATTAAAAATCAGAAATTAATTTTTTTATGAAGTTGTTAAAATTACAAGTGGACTTAATTGAATTATATTAAAAAGAAATTGACGACTAATTAATGAACTGCTGGTCAAAACACTGAGTTTTCTTTTGCTGTTGATCTCCTCCTGCGTTGCTCGAATTATCTTCGATTTGATATGCACACAAATCATTTGCATCGGCAATAAAACGTGTGTAATTAAATTTAATCTTGTTGTTCGTTAAACATACACATGAATATGCAGATAAATTTTTTTTTTCTTGTGAAATTAATGCATTATCATGCACACTCAACTCAACGACATTCCTTTCCATTCCATTCCACGGTATAAGCAATTATGTCCGTATAGATATTGCTTGCTTGCTTGTTTGTTGCAGAGTGCAAGCAGCAGTAAGAAAAAAAAAAAGCTAAAAGCTTGTTGACAGATACTTTTTCTCTTTATTCAATCATAATTAGCATTTATATATTTTTCTTTTTGATATGAACTGTAAACATATAAATTATGATTAAACACAATTTTTCCCCTTGCACATAACATAACCATTATATTAACTGTGCATATATGAATTATATAGAAATTGCATTAGACCGTTTAAAGAAATAGAGCCACGCAAATTGCGAAGCGAATAATTTTTTCTCTAACTAATAAATTGACAAATATTTGTGCTATCGATTTGTGCACACTTCAATACTCTTTGACTTGCTTTATAGCAAAATGTACGAGAAGAGCAGCCAATTCCAGTTCTTCGCTGTATTTATTTCTTAATGGAACACTTCGATAGCCGGTGCGGAGACAATTGATTGGAAAAACTGCTTGCCCGATCATATTTTTCTCACCAAACATGTCTAATGGAGAGAAATTGGTTAAAGAAAAAGAAAAAAAAATAGAAATGCCAGAAGCAAATATTTAAATATGTCTCTTAACTCACCTTCGTCTTGCACCTCAAATCGTAATAAGGCAAATGCAGAATTTCTAACTCTAAATTCACATATTTCATTCCAAATCGGATTAAAGCCATTATCAGAAATGGCTTTCGTTCGATGCTTTATGCCGGTATCAAAAGGTGCGCCAAGCAATTCAACTTCAACCAATGGGCTTGATATATTGGTTCGCCCACTTTTGAACAGATGTCGTGCAGCAATTATACGTATTGTGACAAGAACTTGATCCAAGCCATCGAACGTTGCATCGTTTGGATCAAAATCATCACGCAGCATAAATTCGGGCTTTAACACAAAACCGCAGCCTCCGTTATCTCGGAACTTTCCCATTAAGATTTGCATGGGTTTATCAGGAGTTTGAAAATTAAGAGCAATCATTTGCGAGCCAATGTTCCAAAACGGCAGCGGATTAAAGTTTGATGAGTCGAGACGTTGGCCTTTTGGATAAACGCGGCTTATTTGATTACGATGGTAGCGTAAGAAGAGCTATATAGAAGAAAAGAATCGAGAGGGGATTTGGTAATAAATAATCGAAGAAGAAAATTTTCCATTTTAGGAATAAGAGACGACCCAACACGACTGCACAAAACTCACCTTCATTTCCTGCTGCAAAAAATACTTTTCGGCCTTCGTCTCAGCAAATGATGACATTTCATAAAAGACCCATCCAGCGTTTTTGAAGGGCACGCTGCGACAATAAATAATCAAATCAGACATTTCTTTTGCCACCTTTGAGTTTCTCTCAAGCTTTCGACGTTCATTTTCTAAGACACTGGCGTTTTGCGCTGCTTCCATAATAGCTTGACGCCACTCAATTGCACTTTCTTTTGTCTGCACGCCAACCTCAAAAATACTCTGCATAGCGGGTGTCTGAATTCGAAGTATCCATTCAATATCACCGCCTGGCAAGAGTGCGAGATCAACGACAGCACCACTAACATCTATAGAGCCTTTTTGTAAATTTCCTAATACGGAATCAGTCGAATTTTCGTCGCCCTCGAGACAGTCAAGGCCATTGATCTCTTGTACATAATTTGCAGGAAAGTAATGCTGAATTTTGCCGCCATAATCACCACGCCACCATAATTCATTATTTTTCTTATCAACATTGGTTATGATAGCATGTTTACAGAAAGAAAGTTCATCGTCATGTTGTGCTTTATAATCATAAAGTGCTTTAACCGTAATTTTATCTCGAGCAACTGTTGATGGATCCATATAACCAGATGAAGCATAAGCATTATCATCCTCAAGCAATGACAAATTTCCCATGCGTTTTACAATATCCTTTGAGACTGGATAACTCAATTTAACTTTACGATAGAGAGGAAATTTCATGTAAAAATTTACAAGGTCAATTAAGCTCTCAAATTTCATTGTTCCAACTTCATAAAGACGTCCCTCGACTTTTATAAGACAATGTTTAATTTTCCGATGTGCTCTGTTGTTATGAGAGATAAATGAAAAGGTCACTTTACACTGATTCTTTAAAATAACTCACCGGAATGATATGACAAAAGTATTTTGTCCCTTGTCGCTTGGACGCACAAGGAAACTTCCATCGTTTGGCATTTGCGATAGGATCAGTTCACTTTGTTCACGTGTTGTATTTGCAAAGTACCATTCACAAATTTCATGTTTATTTTGTTGAGGCACTGGCTCTTTAAGAATAATTGAAAATTCCGCTGATCGGAATACATTTTGGCGGTAATACATAATTAAACTGTAAAGGTTATCAAACAATACATTTTCAAACAAATAATACTTTGTGCTGCCGCGTTCCTGCTTTATCTTAATTCTGTAAAGTAATAAAGATTATTAATTGTCGTCAGTTTTTCTTGTCAAACTAATTAAAATTTTAAAAACTTTAATGATAAAGCCTGATCAGACCTGCAATGATTCGGTTTGCCTTTTCTCCAAAACGATAAGCAATAGTCGCCAACAAATGTGACAGATTCGCGTACTAAAAATGTTCCATCACCCAAATGAGAGTATTGACGCAACAAACTAGAACAATTTTTTTGAAACTTAAGCTTATGAAATGATAAACTGATTTGTGATTTTTTTACCTTTCAGCTTCTTCTCTGCCACCAGATAACTTGCCATGAAACCAATTTTCACCAAAATGAAGTTCATCATTCGATGTTTGCTCTTTCGGTCGTGTCAGAACACTTTCGACTTCTTCATCACGTGCGTCATCACGATCCAATCTGAATTTCAAAAGCGGGAAGCGATAAGCTTTAAATTACGACAACAGCTGTGCCATAAAAGAACAAATCTCTTACCGATAGCTGTCAGTGTAGAAAATTTTATTGTTTGGTGTCAGAACGAAAAAGTGCGGATTCCAAACTTTATCAACAGGATCTTCTAAATAGAGAATGCCATTTTTAACAGTATTACGAATATCTAACTCATTGTCATCTTGTCTCATAAGACTGTCACTTCTAGCTATGCCATCACTAGAATCATCTACGAAAAAGGCATTGTGACTAGCTCCTTCATAATAGATTAGTTTTTTGTGCTTTAAAATAATTTTACGTCTTAGCGCATAAGGCGATGGCAATTTTGTTTCATTTTTCTCAATTGGTTGCGTGAGTAACAAATCACCAAAAACTTCAATCATCAATTGTGCCATTTTTCTTTGCTGTACAAGAGAACAATTTTGTTCGATTGAGAGAATGAGTGGAAATTGTGATGTTACAAATGCGTGCTCTTTAATTGTTTTAATGACATCTTTGAACTTTATTTTGGAAGTAAATGTATGGCCGTGAAAAATTAGAGGCGAATCTGGACCGTCCCAGCAGTCTAATTCGATACAACGACAGCCCATTCTTAATGCACGAATATATGCTTCCGTGGAAGATTCACTTGAAAATTGATCACCAAATAGATATGTATTGTGTGAGGATGAAATCCAATAATCGCAGAGTGGCTTTGTCATATCCTGATATACACGATTACATTTGCTATCCCATATTTCATTTTGTTTAGAAAACAAATAGTCAACAAATTCATTGACAGTAAAATAGGGCTCTTGCACTTCGCGTTGTGTATCTTGCACGAAATCACGTATGAAAGCTGATATCGATTGGTCATCATTAGCTTTTTCATCACCCTGCTCTGTGAGAAGAAATTTTTGAAATTCTTTCAAAGTGACAGTTTCTCCATTCTCAGAATAAGGCATTTTACTATTGAAACATTCAAAGAGGAATGTCGGCACATTAATTAAATTTTGATAGAGACGAGTAAAATCATCAAAGCCAATTTCATTTCGTTTCCTCGTATCGACAATCTGAAAATGTCTATTGAGTTCCGATGTCGATATTTTGAAATTGATTTTCGGTAAAAAGGCCTTCACTTCTTTTAACGTAACGCTAAAATGAACAAACAAAAGAAAAAGTGCGATTAGTGTTGAGCGGAAAAAATTACAGTGTTGTTTACTCATCCAATTAATAACGAGATTTTTATTCATCAAGTATGCGTTATTAAAATAGATTTCAATGGAATTTTTACTTACGCCTTATTGGCATTTTCCATCGCATAAAATTCTTTTCGTAGCCAACGTTCAACTTGTAACGGATATGGCGAGTTAATTGTGTCATTCAACATATACTTTATGCCCTTTATCCACATTTCGCACTCCTTCTCGGAATGGGCAACAACAGAAAATGTTTTCAATTTGAATTCATTGCCATAGAGAATTACAAAACATTTCTGATGGTCAATTTTCTTGCTTTCCTCCCATTTATCAAAATCTTTCGAATTTTTTCCAAAACGAATTTCTTTGACTTCTCGCAGTTCAAGGGCAAAGTCATAATTGTTACGCGCAGCATTGCCACTTACTGATGACGATGATGATGATGCATTTGATGCAGCCGATAATTGACTAACAAGAATTTGTCGCGTTTCGCGTCTCAAACTTAAATATTTCTTCTCAGGCCGTTTCTTTAGATAATACTTTGTGATGAGAGTTCCGCGTTCTAAATAGTTGCATATTTGCTCATTCTCACCCAAACTTGGAACATTAATTATTGATATCATTTTGTTAGGCACTTTATGAATAATTATTAGAGATTTATTTAACTTTTTCTTCTTTTTTTGGCTAGGTAATTAGAATTCTTATCACAAAACATTTAATTGATCCATTAGCAGAATCATATGTTTCACAATTTATTTCCTATTCTGCACTAACTCCACATATCACTTTTGCATCGTGACATGACTAACACATTTATGCTAATTAAATGCTATAAAATACTTGATTTAGGCCTAAAATATTTAAATTTTGTAGTTATCAACAAGTGAATCTGAAAGAATTTACAAGCAAATGTGAGGGTGGGCTACACTTGATATTACCCATTCGAAAGATTTTGTTGTTGTTTTTTAATGTTTGATAAATAAATATTTTTCTGAATGAAATGAATTTCAATATTTTTAATTTAAGCATAACCGTCTTTTATTGATTGCAATTAAGAACAATCATTGAGAAACTATGTGAAAATTTACAAAAATAAAAATTCCATGTATGTAAAGATGGATATTATTCCTCGACACCCACGAATAACAAAGAAATTTATTTGAATTTTTAAAATTCGTTTTTTTATTTACAGAACTCAAATTTCATCGAAAAAAAGCTTTGAAAAATTTCAAATTATTTTTGAACGTTGATAAAAGCTTGAAAATTTAAAAGCATCGGAATAACCAATCATCGTATTTTTTGTTGATAAAATATTTGGCCTTAAATATGAAATAATAAATTAGCAGATATTAATGAGTTTATTTTTGATTTACTTCCGATTGTTTTTTTTGAAGTAAGAATTATTTACATTTTGGAATAAAAATGAATAAAGTGTTGTGTTAGGGTTGCGCCATTATACAGATAAAAGGAAGAATTATGCGCATAACTTTCTTCTTTTTATTCATTTTTATATGGAAAAATTAAGAAGAAGAAGAAGAAGAAGAAATTTATTCGCCTAATTCTTCTTCTTATCTGCATAATGCTAAACCCTACCGTCTTCCCTCGAATACAAGAGACGGTCGGATTGGATTTTCGAATTGAAATTGTAAGCTTATAAAGCATTGAATCTTTATTATCGAAAAGCTGAATTGATAGATCTTCTAATAATCTACAGCTTTTGTCTTCTTATATTTGAAAATATTGCTTAATAAGCTTACAATTTCAATTCGAAAATCCAATCCGACCGTCTCTTGTATTCGAGGGAAGACGGTAGTCTTGTGTCATTAGAATTTAATTTTAATTCTATATTTAGAATTAAATTTTTTCAAAGTTAGAATACTTTTAGAATATTTTTTGACCTTGAATAAAAATTTCAATTTTTCAATTTCTGCCAGTCAATCATTCTTCATTCAAAAAATTTATTTTTGACATATTTAAAATTGAAAAATCCCTTGATAGGCAAATTGAAATTGAGATAAGACAGCAACACATTACGAATATACAAAAATTTATTTTTATTCATAGCTTGATGCACAAAAATTTATTTATTCATGAGGATGAATGACTACATAAGCTTGTGATTGACGAATAATTCTGAGTAATTGACAAATATTTAAAATGTATTATGGATTGAATTATCACGGTTTCCACTTATCGCCAAAAATGAATATGCTAATTATTAGTTCATCTTTTCGCGCTTATGATTTTTTTCCCGACATTCTTTAAAGAATCAATCACAGTGTAAATAAGCAGTGAATACATAAACTTGTGATTGCCAAAAAATTCTGAGAAATTAACAAATAATAAAAACGTATTATAGACTAAATTATCGCTTTTATTAAAGAATCAGTCGAAATAAAAAGAAGCGAAAGAAAAGTGTTGAAATAAATTTTTAAATTTTTAAATTTTTATTTATAAATTTCATATCGTCAACATATAATTTCGAACAGGTTGTGCGTAGTGCGCAATACAGTAGAAAATTTTCATTTCTCGGGATCAACATGCTTGAAATTGAGTAACTAAATGTAGTATGTTGTGCATGAGCGAGAGAATACGAAGGCACGAAAAAAAAACAACTGCCGAAAAATGTCGAGAGTGTTGTGAGTTTTTCATGAAAAAGAAGCGACTCTCATTTCCTCAGTTTTTCTTCAGAAGGCACTAACATCATTACTCTCTCGCACATCAGTCGAGGAGAGTTGGGTGTAAAAAAATTGAATTTTTTTCCTCACTTGAAACAATCTTATTTTATTTTAATTTATTGGTAAGTAAAATTAATTTATTTTGCAAATTATTGAACTTGAAAGTGTGAATAAATTAGAATAAAATTGTTATTAAGTCAAGAACGAAAGAAAAGAGAGAAGGAAAATAATGAAAAAAGTGAAAAGCTGTTGTGAAAAAATATTAAGTAGGTCAAGAAGAAGAACAGTGAAAAAATGCAAAAAAGTAATCGAATAAACAGTTTATCAGGCTCTTTTGACACTCTTCATGGTTAAATCAATATTTTCATTTAACCTTATTCTCACTTAATCTTATTAATTATTTAGCAAAATTGAAAAAAAGTTTATAATAAAAAAGTTTTCTTTTTCTTCACAATAATACACTTGTCGATTCTGCATCTGCGTACTAATCGCTCTCTTCTATATTTTGTTGATAAATTGTCACGTTTTGTGATCTATATGTGTATATGAGAGAAGAAATATTAGTAATATGAGCCATAACATTTTTTTCTGTTTGCACACATTATTATCATAATCAATTAGTGCTGTGGGTGCATTTTGTTTAAATAATTCTTATCTCTAAGCAAATTTTTCTTGTCTCTTTATCATTATTTTTTTTAAACCAAATTAAATTGTGCGTAATAAAATATTTTTTTATTTGGTCTCAAGATAATTGAAAAATTATTTGACAATTTTTAAAATCAATATTGAGCAAAAAAAGTTTGTCGGTTGGTTTTTTGTGTATGAGGTAGAATTAAATTAAATTATTTTAATAATAGAAAATTACTAGTCGTGTGAACATGTTATTCATATATTAATTTAAAGTGAAATATTTATATGTGACTCCTTTTTTAAAAGTTCTTTTTTTGTGTCATTGACCGTGTAATTTATTAATAATTTTTACCCTTAAAAAGTAATTTCAATCCATTCAATCTGAAAACATTCACTTCAGAAAGTTGAGTCATCACGTAAAATCAATTCTTCATATTTTCCTTCTAGTCTCTTGCTCATGTATGACTAACAGAAATTTTCTGCATATATAAACGAAGAGAAGAGAAAAAAAAACAATTTTCCTCTTTAATCTTCTTTTTCTTTCATTTCTTTTCAGCTGTGTTTCCATATATACATATTTTAGCGTGAAATATTTTTCCCATTTAAATAAATCATGGGAAAACCATTTTATGATCTAGAGAGCAAGGACAGCTCAAAATTGAAACAACCACAAGAGAAAGAACCGTCTGCACCACCGTTAACGGAAATAAATAATTCTTCCTATATAGACTTCATAATTTTAGGCAATAAGGAAAACTATAGTGTTCGTGCTGATAGGCTTTCAATTTTGAACTCAAATACTGAGCTATCAAAGCTTGTAAGAGCGGAGAAATACACAATCAATCATAGTAATATCGACGCAATCAATTTTGAAGCTCTCGTGCGCTTTATCGAAACGAAGTTCATTCGTTTTGGCGATGATGTCAAGACTACGTTAAACATATTAGAGCTCGCATCAATGTTTCAATGTCATGATTTAGAAATTGCTTGCGTTAAAGATTTGGATTTGAAGTTATGTGTGGAAAATGTTTTAGATATTTTTAAAGCTTTAAGATATTATAATATGTCAACAGTACAAACGATTAAGACAGTGCCGAAGCCATTTGCTGCCGAGGAACACTTAAATGCAATGTTCTATAATACTCTTCAATTTATTGATCAGCATGCAGCCGATATATTAGTGAGGGATGAAATGTTGTCGCTGCGATTCGAAGAGTTAGAAATAGTAATTAAGAGAGACGCGCTACAGATACCTACTGAGAAATTAATATTTGAATTGCTAGCCGATTGGAGTAGCAAAGAGTGTGAACGAAAGATGCTTGAACCATCAGAAGAAAATCGTCGTCGTGTGTTGGGTGGATTAATTTACACGCCACGTTATCTCAACATGACTTATGAGGAATTTAAGAAATGCCGCGAACGAATTAATCTTCTTGATCCCGTCGAAGTTCAACTCATTGAAAATTTCTTTGCGAAAAGGAAAAACTCAAATTTAACTGAAGAGCAAATATCAATGTTACAGAATTTTAAAAAACCACGTCCTGACTTTGCACCAATGCCAATTCACCTTTCAAGCCGCAGCAATCATAAAAATTATCCAAAGAAAATGAGAAAATATGCACAAAAGCAGCTTGAGGAAGGAAATGGTGACAGTTGTCTTGTAAACTGTGCATCAGTATTTGCTTGTATTTTTGAGTAAATTGCACAATCATATTCAGCCATTTAGCAGTCAATTTAATGACCAAGTAAGTGCATAAGCTAAATAAAATTAGAATAAATTTTTTAGGATAAATTTTTTTATAAACTTAGAGAAGTAAAATGTTGTCTATCTATTCATACATCTACACTTATAGTCACAATTCTCTAATTTAAATTTTAAATGAAAAAAAAAATGTTTTTATTCATATGTTAATCAATATTAGAATTTTATTTATTTTATGAATAGTTAAGAACATGAAAATTTTGCCGAAAGCGAAGTGAAAATTCAATAATGAATGTTTGTGTGTTTGTCAAGTTCAAGGCTGAATGTTATGTAGTATGTTTTTCGGATGTCGATGAGAAATGGAAGTGTCAAACATTGTGACAACAAGCAACCTTCTAACAGACATTAGGCTTGCAAATTGCCATAAATTTTTGGCTTGTTGTTTACAGTGAAAAACTTTTCCTTGTCACACTGTGCTTTTCATTTTATCATCAAGCTCAATCAGCGTGAAAGTTCCTTCAAAGTTTCTTTTTTTTTCATCTAACTCACTTCGCCTTCGGCAGAAAATTCATCATGAAATAGGAAATTTAATTTCAAACTAACTGTGAGAGACATAATCTACTATATAGTAAATGACATAAAAGAAGGAAATAACAGAGCTCTATGAGGAAATGTTTATTTATTTTAAAGTATACTACTGTTGTCATGTTACATTATTTTCCCTCATAAAATGATGCACTATAAAAAAAGAGAAGTTTGTTTTAAAAAAATTGTAATAGCCAATTTGTAATAATATTGTATGACAAGAAAAATTATTTATTTGTAACATGAAACTTTTAAAATGTTATTTGCCGTCATTGCTCGCTTACGGGAGAATATAGTATTGATTGAAAGAAAGAGTGATGGTTTTATTGAGGCCATATCGTTTTAAACAAAGATAATTGAAAATGTCTCCTGCAAGAAGGCACTAAAAAGAAAAAAGAGTTTTAAAAACCTTTATAGAGAAAAATTTATATATCTATCTAGTTGAATGTTTGTCATTTTATCAATAAATTTTCTGTTATGTTAAGTTGAAAAATCATTAAATGATACTCACACAGATTTAAGAAAGTATTAAAATAATTTGTATTTTAAATGTTTTTCACAATAAAAATTTATTTTAAAAACACGCTTGAAAAAATTTAGTCTTTGAATTTTCCATCTGGCTGAAAGAGAAATAAAAAAGTTCATTCATGTGCTATTATTTTTAGTATTTTTCTTTCTTTATTCATTCACTATTCATTTTGAATTTAAAAAGTTTTCTTTTATTTCTGTCGTCTCACTTTCATTGATGCTGATATAGCTAATATGAAGAAATGCCAAACATTTTAATGTTTTTCTCAGCTCTTTTTTATATTATTTCTTGGAAGACAAATATGCTACAAATTTCAAAATGATTTCATTTTAAAAGATACACAAATTATTTTGAAATGAGTTAATCTAGGATTTAAATTGTGATAAGGTTAATTGGCAGATGTAAAATTATATTTTCGTACTTGTTGGCATTTTATAAAATTTTCATTTCTAATTTACTATGAAAAAATGATTTATTATAATTAAACAGAAACGAGTGAGGATGAAAAAATTTTCATATTATAAATTTCTGTAGTGTCAGAATGATTTAGCAAATAAGCTAAAAATGAAGGTAAATTATTTTTGTCTGATAAGGTGAAATTAGGTTTTCTTCATTGAAATAATTACTTAATGCAGACCCAAGAGAATTTCTCTAATTAATATCATGTCGATTTTCATTTTTTGCTCATTCAATAATCCATCATGAAGGCAGAGTTGTTATTTGTAGGTGTTCTCGGCCTACAACTTTGCTTACAAATCCATTTGCCTACGCGTAGGTACTGCCTACGAAATGAAAAAAAGTTTTCCCTGCGGCCTAACATATTGACTTTGTAGGCAATGCCTACGCGTAGAATTTGCTTATGTAGGCAGTATTTACGCGTAGGTAAATGCTTCTCCAGGTAAAAACTACGTAAAATCTGCGAAGTCGCTTAACCGTAAGCACCTATGTAACAACACTGCATAAATTTATCACTCGGAGAAAAAATTATGATAAAAATCAATTCATTTCACTAAGAACTTTAATTTATTATGAAAAACTTGTATTAAACTTGTCTAAAAAGTTTATCTATTTCACTGCTGCATCCATCTTAAAAAGATATAATTTATCATCTTTAAATATTAAATTTTCTGCTTTATAAAACTTCTTTTTAAATACTGTCTA
Organism: Polypedilum pembai; assembly: GCA_014622435.1. NCBI lineage: Eukaryota > Metazoa > Arthropoda > Insecta > Diptera > Chironomidae > Polypedilum > Polypedilum pembai. The sequence goes on from JACWBX010003684.1 coordinate 239,539, forward strand.
CTTTACTCTCTTTAAACTGTAAAAAAGAAAAGTTTTTTGTCGTCACAAAATTTTTTTCTTTTCTTTAACAACCAAACAAAACTTTTATTACAACAGCTATATTTTTTCTCTTTTTTGAAAAAAATTCCTTTCATTTTAAATATAATTCATTTCTATATTTATAAAACACTTTTTTTAATGCTCTGTCGCTTAATCGATTTTAATAATTTATGAAACAATTATAAATTATTTTATTTTCTTTTTCATTTCAAAAAACATTTTTGATCGAAAAATGAGAACTAACAAATATTATCAGTCACGAAATTTAGCATTTATTCAAATTTGATTTTTTCTCGTCGTCATTCGAAATGGAAATAAAAATTATAAAAAAAGTTTTCGCTTTATGTAAATTTATCAAAAGTTTTAGATTTTTTTGTCGTTTTCAATTTGACATTTGCCCCATATTATTATTATTTTTTTGTTTTAAATTAAGCTCATGAGAAGAAAAAGAAGAAATGTGCAAGATAGCAATCTGATTTATGAGGTTCACAATATTTGCATGTTTCTTGCTAATTGAAATTGATAACTTAAAGAGAATTTTTGATATAATTTTTCTAGTGTCTATTAATCTAAAGGTAAATGTTTGAGAATCTCTGGCTCTATTGTATTTTGTTCATTGTATATATAGAAAAATGTGTAATATATATAATTGAGACTAGAAAATAACACTTCTATAGCATTTTTTTTATATTTTCACTAAGTTCAATTCATGTCACGCACCAGTTTTTGTGCTCAAGCTCAATTCATAGAATTTACGATTTTTCGATACAAATAAAAAATCAATGGGAAATGTATTTGTATTGTTTGCGTTTTGCTTTTCATAGAACAACAATTAGAGTAAAGAAAAATCGTATGAAGAGGACATTTGGAGAGGAAAAAAAAGCGGATTGTTGTTCTTTGAGGACCATTTGTATTCGTTTAACTATAAATCTTTTCTTCCATCTTTGTAAATCTAATTTTCATCCTCTTCATTCATTCTCATTCTTATTCTTATATGTGAGATAAATAAACAAATCTTTACAAATTGGTTTATTTTTTTACTTACTTCCGCAGCTCAATTTGCCTTTTTTCACCTACTTAATTCTCATTTTATTATGAAATAATGCTAATAATTTTATTATTTATTTTAATTATTCTTTAAAAAGTCTTTTTTTGATTAGATTTCATTTTCTTTTTGTTCTTTATAAAACTCTTTCTTTTTCAAAACTTTAATTCTTTTCATAAAATTAATCTTAAAACGAAACATCTACTAGCTAAGTGATTCTCAAACTTTTCTCGAACTACTTTAATTTCTTCTTTTATATTTTTTTTTTTAATTTTCTTCTTTAAATATATAATTTTTATAATAAAATTTTTAAACAGTTTCATTTTGGTCGATTTCATTTCAAATTTATTTTTATTTCAGCATGTGTTTAACAACAAAGTGCTTGCTCTGGCAATTTTCATTCTTAAATTGGTTTTCTCCAAAAAAAGAAAAGTGTGGTGAAGAGAAAATAAAATAAACGTGAGTTTGCTTTAAAGCTTTTTATAATAGGAAGAGATAGGAGAGAGAGAAATAGTGAGAAAAGTGATATAAGTCGAAATAGAGAGCTTTAAAGAGGGATAAAAAATAAAAGATTGAGAATCGCTGACTAGTTTCTATTAAAATATATCCCCATGCTCATTTATTATAAAAATCGCTTTCTAAATATAAAATTGAACAGCGTTTATTATTTCGATACACTTTGAGACTATTGCCTTGCGTGTTTGGGGAGCTTTCACTTTCATTTTATTCAGAAATAGAAGTCGGAAAGCGTTATTATTTAGTTAATTTATTATTAAGAAATTTTCTCTTACTTTTTTTTTATATTTACTCGTCATTTTTTTTAGAACTAGTAGGAAGAAGGTGAAGCTTTACGTTGAAGTCAGAATTTTCTTAAACCTTCTGTGCGATATGTTTTATTTGCATGCAATGCAAAATAAGTGACGACTTAAACTGTGGTCACGCGGTCTACCTCAACATATCGCACAGAATCGTTTTGTCAGCTAATGAAATCCTTTTCATCAAACACAGCAGTGTCCATTGAGCTTAGTGACTTCAAACGTGTTTGTAGTACGGAGCTACGTTGGCAGTGACTTTTAATTTTTCTGTGAAAATGATAAAAAAATTGTTAGTCGCGGTTTCTGTGTATATTTGCTTTGTTCTTTTTTTCATTTCAATGTGTATTCGTATATGGTGTGATAAAATGAAATTATATTAAATTCAAGTCTTGGCAATGTGGTTAAAAAGTTTTTAAAATTTTTTCTAATTTTAAATATGAGTTACGCTACAAAATTACGGAAAACCATCTTCATTTGATTATAAGAGCCATTCGGATTGAATTTTTGAGTTAAAAGTTAAGTTTCTAAAACATCCATGTTATTGAAAAGCTGAATCTTTTAATCATCTACAGATTTTGCTTATATGCATTTAAAAGAGTTGCTTTCTATGCTTAAAACTTTCTGTTTAAAAATGCAATCCAAACGGCTCTTATATTCAAAAGAAAATTTTATTTCAAGATGTGCAAATATAATTCGAAATTCAATCAAAAACGTTTCGATATTAAATTTGAATTTTTCGAAAATTAAAATTTTTCACTATTTTTAACGAATTATTTAAAATTTAAATTTGATTTTTCAGTTTTTTTTGAATATTTTTCTACCGTCTTCCTTCCAATATAAGAGCCGTTTAAAACTGAATGTTTGAGCTTCTGCAATTATCTATTTTATAGAAAAGGTGAATTAATAGGTCTTTTAATTATCTACAAATTCAGCTTTCCCTAGTAACCAAATAATACGTTACGCTTTCCGTTTACTTGCTTTCAGCGCGTTACGAGCAAGTAAAGAGAAAACGAAACGTATTTTTGGTTACTCGGATTTCTTATAACATGAATTAAATGGTGAATGAATTCACAATTTCAATTTAAATATCCAGAAAGCTTTTATATTTGAGAGAAGACGATAGTGAGTTGAAAAATATTGGGTTTTCGTCCCAAATTCACCATATGAATATAACCCATTGATTTTTTTCCTGCTTAACTTATAGCAAATAAATGAGCATTAAGCACATTCAATTGATTGTAAATGATTGAAGAAATGAAAGTTTTTCTTTCGAGTTAAACATTTTGCCAAAACTTGAAAAAGGAGGACATTTCACCATTATTCAAATTTACACAATTTAGGGTGAGAAATAAAAGAATAGAATAACGAAAATGGTGCTGTGGTAATAAAAAAGAGATAAAATGAAATGAACACAATTCGTACCTGTGAACGTATAGTAAACCAACACAGCATAGAAGAATAATAAGGACACAAAATACTGCTAATACTTCTGCCGGCAGACGCAGTATTCTCGAGCAGTGAATAAATGATTCGTCATAACCTGACGGACAATGAACTCTACCATCGCACCATATTGACGCATTGACACATGCATTCAGTTCTGGACATGTAAATTGGCAATCCTCTGTTTGAAATTTACAAAAAAAGTGATGAAAAAAGAGCAAAATGAAAAATTTGAACAATTTTCCTCACCAATTCCTTCAGCAATTAAAGGCCGCCGTGATAATTCAACCCATGTCAGTGTGTACTCGTTGTAATCGTAAATATCAGGAAGAAATTCTACAGAGAGTGCAGGTGACGCTTCATGACGTTGAAAAATTGACTTTTGATGCCAACCTGCACTAAACACCTCAACTGTGTGACGACTACTGTAATCGTCTGACAATGGACACGCTGTTATTGTTATACCTGTGAATATGAATGAGGCATATTACATTAATTCCCTAATTTATTTATTCAACTTACTTTCTCCTGTTGTAATTATAACGCGAGAGTTTGTGGGACAATTAAATGTTGTCTCATCACTCTCACCAATGGATTTATTCATTGGCAAATGTACAGCTGGATTATAACGACTTATATAGAAGCCACGGAAATTGATGTACAAGTATTTCCCGGTTGAGGGTTCAATAAGCCATGGTTTTGATCTGCATTCAAACTGTTCATGCATATGAAAATTTTTCGATGAAAAGAGGAATAAGTTATGGAAGGGAGCAATAAGATTAGATTCTATGAATTTTTTATGATAAATTTATTATATACCTCAGCTTCATTGAGATTAATGACTCCCTCGCTTCCCAATTTCCTTCGGGCGTCTTTACATTTATTGTGAATTGGTGACTTGATGAACTCAAAAGTTGCTTGAAAGTTGAGTGTGTCAGGATCATCATGACGCGTCATGTTAATGGCTGTGAAGTGCACTTCGAGCTCACGGCTATTTGAAATGTATGTAATTGGCAGTTCTGAGTGACTCGACGAGTTGCAGACACAATTTCTTACAAAAATCACTGAATCGTGCCATGGTCGCTCGTAGATTTGCAATTTGGCAGTGTTATCACCGTAACAGAACGATCGTTGTGTGTCATTTTCTACTCTAGTGTCGCATGTTCGATTTCCCGCCATCATTCGTTGCACAACGATTTTCACTCGTTCACCTCGTTGAGCTTCGAAACGATAAACACAACTGTAATTTTGAGAAAAAGCATACAAGTATATAATTCAATTGGACATCTCTTTTTTTCTGACCTCAATATTTTTTATGTGCATTTAGGGTTTACGATTAAAAAGATGACAAAACAGGAACTTACTTTAAATTTATAGCTCCACTACGGCCAAAAAAGAAGACATTTCGAATACTTCGAAAAGTTATTGGTTCCATCATTTGCTGGTCAATTAAACTGCTGACAAATTTTCTATTACAACCCTGATCATTATCAATTGGAATTCCATCTTGGTAAAAGTCAACGAATTCATAATTTATCTTAAAGTTTAACGGCCTTGTGAAGAGAGGAAAGAAAAATTGAAAGAAAAATGTTGTCAGTGAATTGACAAAAAGTAATTTTTCTCCATTTCATTGGAATGTGAATGAATGAGTGAGTGACATGTTGCTACGCATATATTTAGAGGGGTGAAAAGCAGCTTATCAGACATACCTTAATGCTGTCGACTCTGTTACTTTCAATTCAAGAGTTGCATAGTCATTCGATGATAAGAAGCTTTCTTGAAGTGTGCAAGGTCTCGTGTAATTTGAATTTATGACGATATGATCACAACTGCGTGGAATGGAACCACGACAGAAGCGTGCAAGGACATTTGTATGATTGAGTCCATAACGCATCATTCGTTGTGCGTCATTTCTGTCATAAATATGACAATCAAGGTCCTTACAAGTAGGCGGTTCTCGCAGTTGCCCATCGAATATTCTTAGCATGCCACTGCAATCTTCTTTAAGTGGCTGCAGCAGCATATTTTCATCCATTGGACCCTCATAAATTGGTGCATAGTCAAATTTCAGCACTGAGAGCCAAATCTTAAAGCGAGACGTGCTTGATGACATGCTACCAGCACGACGAAGGCTCACTTGTAGCTGGTCCATTGTACGTGATGTTATTTCAGTGCCCTAGTTTAAGCAAGAGTAGATTGAGATGTATATAAATGATGAAAAATGAAAAAAGTTAAAGTTTACCTGCAAGTGATAGAGGCATGTAGTGTTTGGAGCGACAGAATGTTTAGGATTTTCAAGCAAACCATAGCCAGTGCCACGAATCCAAAATTCACAGCTTCTTTTGCTCTTTGTATATGTTGGACTTTGAATATCTACGAACGTCACTTCTACTTCAAGTTGAAAGCCATTGAAAGCTATTAAATTAGAATCCTGCTGCAAATTATTGAATGTACCATATGGCGACGTTGTAAATTCGACCAATAATTCAGGCCCACTCGATGTTGTTTGGGGTATGACTTGTCCGCCTCCACAAAATTTCAAAACGACAGGATCTCGTGTCGTGTAGCCATCATAAATTGTAACATAATCCTGTGTGTATAACAAAAAGTTTATAAGTCCATGAACAACTTTTTTCTTCTCCTCCTCATTCTTGTATCGGCATGTTATGTCTCATGTCAATAAATTCGATCCCATGCCATATACAACAAGGAACCAAAAAAAAAAGGAAATCAAACGAACCTGTACAAAGTCGCACTCATGCCAGGTCTGAAGTCGAGGCTTGAACTTATCTTTATCATTTTTGATAGAATTTTGACTACCCGCCATTATCCAAACAAGATTACCCTTTGGCTGCTTGACAGTAATAAGTGCATGCTTTCCCGGCGGGACGTCATGCTACATTCAAAATTGAAATTGAAGTGAGTGGAAAAAAGGAGAAAAATGATAAATTGTAGAACATTTTTTTCTTCGGCATAATTAATGGTTTAACAGCAAGAGCTTCTCTTATTGTTATTTCTCATTTTACTTCATTTTATGCAAATAAAATTTGCAATATGAAGTCGAGAGGGAGAAAGAGAAAATGTAATGAAATTTTAACTTACTTGACGTACAGCATAATAACAAGTGAGGTTTCTTGGGTACATGCCAGGAAAATTAGGACTATGTAATCGACACGCTTTCTTATCGCAATTGCTGTATATTCGCGAACAATAAGTGCCAGGTATGAGGTCACCAAGATAGTATTTTGCTGAATCACTTGTATGATTTCTGCCACCATGAGATTTTTGCTTACTTTTTCTCTGCATTTGTGTCTTTATTGAAGTAGATGAAGTAAGATTGATGGAACTGTCATACCAATTACTTTTCATATACGATCTATCGTTCTCGCTACTTTCATCATCATCGTGTTCGTGATGATAATTGTCAAATTTTGATTTCCTATTATTTGCTTGTTTATTGTCATAATGATGTGTATCATATTTAGTCATATTCTCATAAATGTCAGACTTTATGCCTCCTCCATAGCGTACAACAGATTCATCTTTCGATAGAACTTTGTATGCTATCCGAAAGTCAAAATTGTAGCCGCTTTGATCACGTAGCAGCTTATTTAGTCGAACTGTAATTACAAGTGAGCGAGTTTCGCTATAAAAAACTGAAGGACCCCATGATTGACCACAGAACATGCCACCGATTGGTGTTCTTGATGCTTCCGAGAACTCAAGATATGCATCCTGGCAGCCATTATGAGTGAATGAAACGAATTTTCCTATAGTAAATCCATTCAGCAGTGTTATCTGTAGAAGCAACATATGTAAATGTAAAATTTATAGCTTAAATTAAACTTTCATCATCATTTAAATTTTCATGTGTACCTGAACAATATCACCATGCACACCACCAGCTGCTGTAAATGTTAGTTGACACACAAATGGCGTTTTTTCCTCTTTTGGTCGATGCAACTCCATAGGATACGTTACTCCTAAATTTCCATAGTAGGTTCGATTGCAATCTGAAACGAATTGAACAATAACATGTTAGTATGCAAGCAGTTCTATGGTTTCAATCATGAAAAAGCCTCAAAACAATTTTCCTCTTTTTGTTTCGAATGAGAGTGAATTAAATTCTTTCTCAATGTTGTTTTTATTCTATTATTAGTTTCCGTCATGCCCAGTGAATATTTTTGCTCTCTTTCTTTCACTTTAGGGTGAAAGAATTTAGAACACAAGTAAATGTCAAATGGTAAAACTTTCGATAGAAAATTCCAATTAAATGTTTTTATCCAAATTTACAACATCACGAAAACTAACAACAATTCATAAGTCCATTGTGAAACAATCATCCTTTCTCAATAACATCATATTGTAGTTGTAAGTCGAATTCATTCAGATCATTGCCATTGTTTCATTATTCCTTTTGTTTCCTTTCTACATTCTCATTCTCTTCCAATTACGAATTCAATTCAGGGAGAAGAGAGGGAAAAAAATATTATTGAGTATACATAAGAGGTGAAAGAAAAAGCAGTCAGCTAAAAGTTAAAAATTATTGATTTGCCCTTATCAAGATTCAGTCAGGCAGTCAAGCAGGCACAGAAGGAATAGAAAAATTTAAATAATTTTTTATTTTATTTGTAACATGAGTAAGTAGGTGAAGTTATTCGATTACAATCAAATCAGATTATTATAAATTTAGACGTGATGAAATCTTATTAAAAAGGAATCATTGCACATTGGAAAAAAAATTTCTCACTTTAATAAGTAAGTAAAAGAAACCTTACTGACGTCATTTGCAATAAATAAAAAAAATAAATTTCTTTGTTCGTTCGTCTGTATTTATTATAGCTTTAAGGCAAGAACCCATCTAATACACAGTAGTGGTCTTAAGAAGCCACTTTTCAGATTTAATCCATTTCATTCACTTGCACGCCGCAATGAGAAGAAAAGAAAAATTTTCCACTTAATTCTGTTAATATAATCGAGCGAAAACAAGTGATATTCAAAGAGAAGGCAAGCAAACACCTGCCAACAACAAAAAAGGTATAAATGAATCTTGCAAGAGAGAAAAAAATAATAAACAAGGCAAAAGATAGTGAATAATATTGAGATTGGAAGCAATCATTGCAATTTTCATTCATTGCTTATGCTCACGAAGCGAAGTCAGATTTCTTTTTAAAGAAAACAGGGAAATGAGTTTGAGAAAGGTTTTAATGGCGGAAACAAGAATCTTCTTTTTCTTCAATATTGTATTTTTATATCGTGTCAGATAATAATTACGATGCTCCTTTTTTTCTCTTGCGTGGGAGTTAAATTGAAAATGAGAAAGGATAGAAGTTGGGAAAAGAAAAGTTTTCTCGTTTCACATCATGAAACAGTTAAAGGAGAATGAGAAATATAAATAATGCTCAGTCAGTGGCTTTAAGTCGGGATAAATTGACATACTTACGTGTACAAAATCGCGGTTCATCGCTGTTATCTCCACAATCATCATTATTATCACAATATTGTGCAAGTGAAATGCATTTGCCATTCACACATGTATATTCACTAATTGAACACTTTTGGTTGTTATAGTTGGCTGCCGGCGGCCTCTGTTGTGATTGCTTTGCACTCAGAATTGTTGTTGTTACATAGCATAGACATAATAAAATTATATTGATTTTATATGCACTCATAATTCTCTCGTTTTTTTTCTGCACTTTCTCCTTATGCCTCGTGTATGTTTTCCCTTGTATTAAATTTTCATGCAAATGATTTTTCAAATGCGTTTCTCTGATTTTCTGTGTTTACTTTCTGACACCCTTCAGTGCTTATATTGCTTCCACATGATGTCTTAAATAATTGAACATTATCTTTACGCTAAAGTAACTGATTCTTTTCTCCCGAAAAAAAAGAAGAAGAAGCATACAAAAAGAGGCGCGATAATGTTATTTGTTCTCTAATTCTTTCTTCACTCCTTTTTTCACTCTCTCTCTCGTTCCTTGTTTGAATTGAGTTGAATGTGAGAACACAGTAAAGTAAGGAATTATCTGCACTTCATTATCGTTACATTCTTCATGTTATTTCATTATAGATAACAATCTATTATTTGGATGAGGCTTTTTGCATTATATGTTATTGAGTGGCGCATCAATCTATTCCGAAATCAGTAATTGAACGAGAAGAAGAACAAGAAGAAGAAGAGAAAGAAAAGATATTATGTATCGAGTATTGTTGAGTGGTTGGTTGACTGGATGTTGCTTTTTGCTTCTTCTTTTGGTTTATATACGATTAAAAGGACGATGTTGTGAAGACAATTTTTCCTTTTTTTCTTTCCAAATTTATAAGTCAAGTTCTTTCTTGCCTACTGGCATAAATGAGAAAAGAGAAATAATAAATTTTTATATATTTACTTTACTGTACAATGTATACATAAGAAGATATATTTATACATAAATTGTGTGTGTCTTTGTGCGTATAAGTTTATTAAGAACACGAATTATGTCTATAAAAAAAGTTCTTTATAAGGAAACTGTCATTGTTGAGCACCCAGTCAGAAAGAATTGGGAAATTGATTTTACGTAATATCACTCGCGACACAGATTTATTTTCGATAATAAAGACACGATTTTAAATTTTCTAGGGGAGTAGCTACTGCTCAATTTGTGCAAAAAAAACCCCTTAAATGACACTAAATTATCTATGGTTATGTTGCTTATTTTTTCTAATGTGAACTGATTGTTAAATTAAGCATGAAATTTATCAATGAATTTTCCACTAAAAATTTCTCACTCACTCAGCTCAATGAAAATGTTTTTGTTGGCAATAAATTTGTGAAACCAGCATTTATAGTCATTCAAAAATGTCCTTAAACATCTGTGAAACGTATATTTTTCACAATTTTTGTCCTAGGCAGGCGTCTGTTTCTGACTGGGGCAATAAAGAAAACTGTAATTTGATATTATAACAAAAGGCAAAGAAGAAAGGAATTGTGTACACATCCTGGCATTATTATTAAAAGCTCTCCTGCCACTCTGTCACTCTTTTTCTCCATATCAATTTAAAGACACAACACGTCCACGCCTTTTTAACACCTATTATGTCACACTATGCATATGATAGCTTTTTGAGGATTTATAAATAACAGTTTATTTATTTTCATTTTGATGACTCGACATTTTTTATAGTGTGTTGCAGAGTTTCATATAAATATATAAATATAGACTAGTTTTCCACATCGTTGCATTAAAGTCCTTCCTTCTTCACTTGATAAAAGAGAGAAAAAGCAAAGAGCAGAAACCACATTAATATCACACAGTTTGAAAAAAAATTTTCCCTCTTTCTTCTTTATCCGTTTGTATTTATACACACATATATAAAAGACTCATCAGAATGCTTTAAGGCAAGGCTAAATACTCAACTCATGAAAATGAAAAGTTTTTCTTTTCTCTTCTTTCCTTTTATCATAAATAAATATGTAGAAAGGTATGTGAGAAATTTTTGTGTACACTTTTGGCCTAATTTTTATTTATTTTGAAGAAAATTGTGTCTTTTATATATTTTCTTTTGCCACACTTGTCACTTGATAGAGAGACAGAGAAGTAGAGAGAAAATTATTTCAAGGACAATCATTTCACTGAATTTTAATTTTTTCTTCTTCTTTTTGTCTCTTTGGCATTTGAATACCAAATTGTCTATTATCTATTCTGTTTTTCTCATGAAGTTTCGCTTTCCGATTTCTTAGAGATGTGAATATAAATGAAAATGTGTATTTATTATAATGGCACACAGCATAACTTCATTCACATCATCAATTGTGATAAGAGTGTTAGAAACTTTCGCCAACATATAATTGAATTTTCATCTCAATAATTTTCCCTTTTTTTTGCTCATAATAAATTATTATTCCTACACAAAGTGCTTGCTTCACTTTCTTCTTTTTATGCTTCTCGATTTAAAAACCCCTTAATTGATAATCAATGATTGATAATATCTTGCACAAACACTGAATACACAATTTGAATAATGAATTGAACCGATAATTTTCACTTATTCACCTTCAACAGGACAATTTTTTCAATTTTTCTAGCAGTTGAGACTCAGCACTGAACTAATTGCCATCAAAATTTTCCTTTTCCATCCTTTCTAAACTGCGAAAAATTGAATAATGTGAGCATAGAGTTTTCTGAAAAGAGAACAGGCGAGGAATGGAAAATTTTTTTGACTTCGTTGGGTGCAGCAAATACATGTATTGGTGAGCGATTGTAGAGCTTTGCATTTGCGCAGTGCTAGACTCCTACTCACTCGTTTGTCGCGCTCTTTTTCAACACTTTTCCTTTACGCTCTAATCGTCTATAAAAAATCTGATTAAAATCAAAACACTTCAATTTGAAATACTAATGAGATGAGTAATCAAGGTAGGAGAAAAATGCATTTTATGATCAACATCATATGAAGTACTATTATAGTAATTAAAGAATATCAAAGACAGATATGAGGGTTAAAGAATGCCTTAAGTTGTTTTTAATGTTTCTCTGTGAGAATTTTCGTGGTTTGAAATAATATTTATGTATGTGTAGGAAGAAGATGAAATGAAATTCTGAATGAAAATCTAAGAGAAAAATTACGGCGCGCTTTTCTCTTTTTTTTCTATTGTATGTCAAATAAAAGCAGCAGCAGTGGCTTTCGTCACAGTTACTCATACACTTCTCAAAAGCTCTCTCAATAACTTTTTTCCCTCTTTTCTCGTGACTTGTCGTCGTCGTTGTTGTCGTAGAAGTCGGTCGGTATATTGCTCAACTAACAACGCAAACAAATACTATCAACTGTATCGTTGCAAGAAGAGAATGAATTTTTTTTGTGGGGATTTTTCTTATAAGCATTTGATTTTACTGAAAGACAAATCAGTCGCTCGTGAGCTCTCGATATTGTAAATAGCTTGTTGTTTTTTTTCCTTAAAAATAAAACTCTATCTTTGTTAATTTGTATAATTTATTCTTTTATTACTCTCAATAAAATTATAAAAACGTAACAAATTTTTCAATATCGCGTGTATAACATCACAACCTGTTTAACTTGAAACACTTATTTGACTGCCATTAGCAGTAGTATTCTTTGCAACAGTTTGTGATATCTCGGTCGTTTCATCTTAGTTGTGAAGTGTTGCGATTGCGCCATTAGAATCATCACTGTTACATTATTTATTAGAGACACAAAAGAAAGAAAGAAGGAGGAGAAGAATTTCATCATCATGAGTAAATTTGATGTTTCTGATCTCGATGCAGACGAGCTTAATCAAGCAATTGATGATACAAATTTTCCGCAATCACACCACGTTCCATCAATGAATAGCATCATCAGAGATGATGAAGAAAATGGTGATGCCGCTCATAGACAAAAAACACAGTCAATGCCATTACCAATGAAGAAACAGAATGGTGGTATTCTTTCGAAATCGTTTAGTGACGATGTGTTTGCCATACCCGGCACTCCAAAAACACCTCGTTCGATAACGACACCAGGTAATTGTGAGTGAAATCCAATTTTATTTCTTTTCTTAGAGAATATAAGTGAACACAACACACAAATAAACAAATACACAAACAACACATGGTGAGAGAAAATGAGATTTACAGACAGACAGACATCATCTGCTAGACATTGATTACTCATTTACCAATTATCACAACACAAAAGAAATAATATAAACACGCTCATTTGCTAATTGAGGGAATTTATTCAATGAGCCATGCATTAATTCATATGATGAGATCAAAATGTTATCTCATTGTTCAATATTTCAATTATAATAGAGTAAATGACACACGATAAGTAACTGTCGATTGTCAATGACATTAAAATGCAAGATTGCTCTTGTTTACGGACAGTTATGGCCTTGCATTACACACGCCAGTTTGTGTTTTTTTACTGTCCAAGAAAGAAAAAACCCGATTTTATGTGGAAGTACACACGACAGTCTATTGCAATACATGAAACAGGATTTTTTTGCAAAATCACAGTAGAGCATTTACATTAATTATGAAAACAAGTCATTATGAATTGCGACACTTTGAAACCGAAAATTTTCAATGTCAATTCAGTTCCGGAGTATAACAACAACAACAACAAATATTGCTTCGTAATTCATCTTTTACGTGGAACAGTGACTAATTTGCATCAATATGGAATTTTTTTTCTTAGAAATTCCCAATGCTACTACCTTAATATCTATCAACACTTACTTAATCATTCAGAACAGATCAAATTACATCAAGATACGCTTGATTATCATATTATTACGCAGATTTTTTCCTTCTGTAATTTTATTCATTTATTCCCATGCCTAAATTTTATTTTTCTCGTCGTCTCTCTTTTTTTCTTTGTCACGTTCGATAGGGCATGAGAAATGTACATTTCATCATGATTTAGAGCTTGATCATCGTCCATCAACACGAGAAGATTTGATATCTGATATGGCTAATTCTTATCGCATGCTTTTATCTAGTCTTGGTGAAAATCCCAACAGACAGGTAAAAATAACTTTGCTTGCTTATTTGGAATGAGGAAGAATCAATGTTGAGACACTTTAAATGTTGTAAGTTTATATTAATTCAAGCAGTTCACAGTTGGCTTAGAAGAGCTTAAGCAAGTAAAATTAGAGATTGTGTAAAACTGGAAGCAATTTTGAAATTTAATCTCAGTTGGAAATTGTTCTTTTCTCTTCACATCATATGAACTAACTAGGAAGTGCTTATTAGAGTTAGAGTAATTACTGTTGCTAACAAGTTGAGATAATTATGTTTTAATGACTTTCTTTTTTCTTTCCATAAAAACAAGCAAACTAAATTAATTTGAATTAAAAAAGTCCGTTATTTAATTTTTAATTAGAAAAAGAGCCTCAACCTTGTACCTCATGACCTAAATTTCACTTTAAGTGAAAAACTTTTTTAATTAAATGAGTAGAGATAAATAAATGCATATGTGTATATAATTTTAGGGACTTTTAAAAACACCAGAACGAGCAGCAAAAGCAATGTTATATTTCACAAAAGGATACGACCAGAGCCTAGAGGAAGCACTTAATGGAGCAATTTTTGATGAGGATCATGATGAAAGTATGAAATTACTGAAACTTTTAAACTTTTTTTAATACCAAAATTCTACTATCAATGCTCAACAAGTGATTGCGTGATGGGATATTTTCATTTTAATTGCGAATATATTTTCCATTTCATATTGTAGTGTTGAGCACTGTTAAACAGTTTTATGACTCTCCACACTGATTTATTGCATGCCATAAAAATGTTATTTTTCTCTATAAATTGATTTCTTAATGTTATCTATCGATAGATAATGATAGAAATTTTTGCCATCTGTCGTTTATTTTGTAAACATTTTTATTCATTTTAGTGGTAATGGTCAAGGATATTGAAATGTTTTCAATGTGTGAACATCATCTTGTGCCGTTTTATGGTAAAGTGTCGATTGGATATATTCCATGTAAAAAGATTTTGGGATTAAGTAAATTAGCTAGGTGAGCGAAACTAATTAATTAATTAAAAGTTCCGACAAACGAAATTTTCTTTCTCTTTCTCTTTCACTTTCGATTAGAATTGTTGAGATTTTCTCGCGTCGTCTACAAGTGCAAGAGCGATTAACAAAACAAATAGCGGTAGCAGTAACGCAGGCAGTTCAACCAGCCGGAGTTGCGGTTATAATTGAAGGTGAGAAAAGAATTCTTATTTTTTGTTAAAAGCTAATCCATGTAGTTTATCTCAACACAATTATTTTTTGTTATTTTCCTGAACATTGTGCTTCTGTATTTGGAGTTGAAAGATTTTCTTTATATTCGGCTTTTGTGTTGAGATAAGATATAATCAAAATAACAACCATAAAAATCATTTCAAACCATTGAAAAACATTTAGATAAGCAACGACATCAACTAATAAACATCTTCTTTTATTTTCTCTCTTTTTCAGGTGTTCACATGGTAAGATTGGCATCTTTCTTCTCTTATTTTATTTATTCATTCTTCTCTATTCTTTTAAATCACACTCGGTTACTGCTCTACCCTCAGCTTCTTCTCATTTCTATTGAGTGATGAACGAGAGCGGCAATGATGTTCATTTTATATTATTTCTTTGCTCTACACCTCTTCATCATTTCAGGCGTCATTTTATGGCAACTAATTTGATGAGTTTGTAGTTTGTGAAAATATTTCTTTTTCTAATGTCCAAAGCATGAGCTACTTGTGATGTTGTTTAATATTTTCAAGAAGAATTTCTTTTCATTTATTCTTTGCTGCTGCTGCTGTGTATATTGTGTGATTTTGATGAAAACACGATTTTTTGGAATGTCTTTTATTTATTTTAATGAGCGCAATTAGAATGTCTTTTATTTGACAAGTGAAATTATTGGTAGCACTGTATATGGCTATGCGGGATGTTTATATTGTTTAGAAAAGAAATTTTATTTTTATTATATTGCTTGTTTGTGCAGAAATGGCAAAATTATATCAAGAATCCATTTTTGGTTGCTCATTTGATATGTACATACAAAATTAATATTCATCATCAACAAAACGGCTCATTTGTTGAACGATAGAAATAAAAGAAGTTTTAGGCGTTCAATCTAACAGCTAGTTTATTATGATTTTCTTCCATTCTTTCTATCTATCTATATACACACATTTATGACATCATTTGTGTTCAGTTCGGCATCTTTTTTTGATATTAGTTATAAGAAATGAGTGAAGCAGAGTGAAAGAGCGCAGAGTTGTGAATAAGAAAAAATGATAAAACTTGTTTTACACACAAAAAAGAAAAAAGAAGTTGCGAATAAAATATGAAGCGACTTTAGCACGAGACAATATTGAAAAAGATCAATAAGCGCCAAATAAAGAATATTTTTGCATTAATATTTTTTTCTTCTTTCTTCACTGTCTCCAGTGTATGGTAATGAGAGGAGTCAGCAAGACGCAAAGCAAAACGGTGACCAGTACAATGCTTGGAGTATTTCGCGATGATCCAAAAACACGCGAAGAATTCCTTAATTTGGTGCACTCGAAGTAAACAATACGCAATTTTATTTTATTTTCTTTTTTAACATTCAAATTGTTAACATTATTGTTAAAAGTGAATGAAACAAAAGGACCATTATTGAAATGAATAATTGACAATGACCATGATGCAAAGATTATAATACAATTTTTAAATGTACGATTATTTTTTCGACGTCTATACAAATCTAACTTATGCCTGATAATAAAGAAAAGAAACAAAAAACTTGTTTTTTTTTCATCACACCATTGGCACTCATTGGAATATTTGAGCAATATTCAGAAAATGTTCTTTCTTTCTTTCAGCAGAGGAGTGTTGCTGCTGCTGACTTTTATTAAAGCCTGACAATAAAAGGTATTTGTCAAGATTAACTTAGTTTTAATTCCTCAACGGTCGCACAGTAAATTAACGGCGAGTCAATATACTAAATCTTATTTGTTTAATTGACCTGAAATGACCTTGCTGGTTGTGACAAGTTTATAAGTTTTTAATTTTTTGAGTGACGAATTGTTGTTCAATTGACAGCTAAGCATCGTGTTGTTAAAAACACTAGACGTGAGGATTATTAAAGACTTTAAAATTCTCTCTCTCTCTCTATCTCTCTCACTTCTATTCGTGTGGGATGTTTCATAATTTTGCGACACACAGCAAGCAGTCGATAATTTTTCAGGTTTATATCAATCCTATAAATAATTATAATTGTTGTTTCAAAGCGAATTCAAGGAATTTTGAAAAGTTTACTAAAACGTCAAAAAATATGTTGATTCTTTCTTTTACAGCTTATTTCATAGAAATCGGTTGAGATTTGTAAAAGTTATGGTCAAAAAAGTGTGAAATTTTGAAATTTTTATAAAAATTTTGGCATTTTTCGACACTTAAAATGGGAAAAATCTCAAAATAGCTAATGAATTTCAATA